>JAACYO010012659.1:0-14691 GCA_011074415.1 Stictonetta naevosa | reverse complement strand
AGTGTCCTGAACAGCTCAAAGTCAGCCCTCCGGAAGTCCAAGACAGCATTTTTACTGCTCCCCTTCCTGACTTCGCCAAGTATCGAGAACTCTACCATTTCGTGGTCACTCTGCCCAAGACAGCCCCCGACCACCACATCTCCCACCAGTCCTTCTCTGATAGTGAACAGAAGGTCTAGCGGGGCACCTCCCCTGGTAGGCTCGCCAACCAGCTGCATCAGGAAGCTATCTTCCACACTCTCCAGAAACCTCCTAGACTGCTTTCTCTGGGCTGTGTTGTGCTTCCAGGATATGTCTGGGAAGTTAAAGTCCCCCACGAGGACAAGCGCTGACAATTTTGCAACTTCTGCCAGCTGTCTGTAGAACTCCTCATCCGTCTCCTCATCCTGGTTTGGGGGTCTATAACAGACCCCCATCAGGATGCTTGCCTTGTTGGCCTTTCTGCTGATCCTAACCCATAGCGACTCAACCTTATCATTCCCTCAAGTTTGACGACATCAAAACACTCTCTAATATAGAGAGCCACTCCACCACCCCTTCTGTGCTGCCTGCCCCTTCTGAAGAGCCTATAGCCAGACATTGCAGCACTCCAGTCATGAGAGTGGTCCCACCACGTTTCCGTGATGGCAACCAAGTCATAGCCTGCCTGCTGCACAATGGCTTCCAGCTCCTCCTGCTTGTTGCCCATGCTGCATGCATTAGTGTAGATGCACTTCAGTTGAGCCTTTGCCTTCTCCCCCGGCCTTGCCATTGTTCCCCCTGGCACACCTCCAACTAGCTTTGTTTCATCCCCGTCCCCCTTCTTACCTAGGGTAAAGCCCTCTCAATGAGCCCTGCCAGCTCCTGGGCTAGGATCCGTTTTCCCCTTGGAGACAGTTGGGACCCGTCTGTGGCCATCAGGCCGGGTGCCGAGTAAAGTGCCCCGTGGTTGAAGAACCCAAAATTCCTGTGTTGGCACCAGCCTCTGAGCCACGTGTTTATCAGGTGGGCTTTCCGTGTCCTCTCTGAATCCCTCCCTGCCACTGTAGGAATGGACAAAAACACCACCTGTATTCCCGCTCTGTCCACTAACCGTCCCAGCCCCCTGAAGTCACGTTTTATAGCCTTCAGGCTTCTCTCATCAATGTTATCACTGCCAGCCTGGACTATCAGTAGTGGGTAGTAATCGGAGGGGTGAACCAGGTTGGGAAGCTTTCTGGCAACGTCCCTGACGCTGGCCCCAGGGAGGCAGCAGACTTCCCTACGGGTTGGGTCAGGCCGACAAATAGGGCCCTCTGTTCCCCTGAGAAGGGAGTCGCCCACAACGATCACCCTTCTTTCTTTCTTGGTGGAAGCAGTCTTGAGGCATGGAGCAGACTTCCTCGCCCTAGGCTTCCTGGGTAGACTTTCTACCACATCCTCACCCACTGGTCTCTCAAGCTCCAGGGCCTCAAATCTGTTGCATAAGGGCACCTGGGAAGGTGGGGCAGGTGGGGGGGGGTGTTTCCTGCAACATCAAGCAGGAACCTGTCTCCATTCCTCCTCCACTCCTGGGTCCCCTCCCTCTGCCCAATAGTGACCGGGCAGGGGGTCCACCCCCATTTGGGGAGTCTCACCCCTGTGCCTCTCCTTCAGGCCTTGCAGGGAGTTGTTCCACCAGTCTATGTCCCGCTCGCATTCCCTGATGGCCCTCAACCTCTCCACCTCCTCCTTGAGTTCTGCAACCAGGCGGGCCAGGTCATCCACCTGCTCACACCTCACACACACAGTATCTCTGCCTCCCTCAGATGGCAGCAGCAGGCTCTGACACTTCCTGCATCCAGAGACCTGAACTGCCGCATTTTTGAGCGGGCAGTCTCTCTGGGTGGCTACAGACTTTCTAGAGAGAGCTCTCTGCCTAGCGTGGACCATCGCGGCCTAGCTAGTAGTAGAAAGCCGTCAGATGAGTTGTTCTTATGGGCGGGGGGGATCGCTCTGCCCTCCTGCTCGCCCTCCCTGCGCAAACTGCCGCGCCCCGCCCTTCCGACGCGCCCCGCCCTGTTTGCCCGTCCTGGTCGCCGCGCTCCTGGTCACTCTGCTGCTGGCTCCGCCTACGCCTCGTCAGCGTTCCTCACGAGGGCTGCCGGGTCGTGGCGGCCTCCCTCGGCTGCCTCGAGTGGCCTCGATGCCGGGGAAATAGCCCTGCCTGTCCCGATCCCCCGCTCCGTTGCAGAACGTGTCTGTCCCGGAGCCGATCGCCTCGGCAAGTGAAAACAATGCTTCTCCTGGGATGCGCAGAGGTTGAACAGATGGTGCAAGGCAGGCTGAGGCTGCTCCCCAAAGACGTAGCTGTTTGAAATATCAGGTGAAAAAGCAGGAGATGCTCCCTGAAAGTTTCACAGAAAGTCCCTTCCAGCATGCAAGAGAAAGAATATTTTGGCAGCATATGGAAGCCATACAGCTACATAATCCTCAAGCTGTGTTTTACTCACCAGCCTTATAGCCTGAATATAGATTCAAAGTTTCATAATGCCTGCCATTTATAAACACTAAGAAAATTGCTTTTGCAGGTTTCTATCAGCAACAGCACCCTGACACGATTACTCCATAGGGGTACTGTAGCAATGTTCACCACAGCTGATGTCCTCCAGCAAAGCCAACGCCAGGGGCTCGTGGCGTCCCAGTGCCACCCTGCAGGATGGGGTGAATGACAAGGCTGTCACTTGTCACCTTGATCTAAGGTACAGGTTGGTCAGAAGAACAAGAGAAACTGAGGATCAGCTTTGTAGGAGGCTGCAAAACAGGCAGCTCCCCAAGCTCGGCTACATCCTGAGGAGCCTCCAACACCGCTCTGCCCCTGGCAGCTGGAGCACAAAGCAGCGCTGCTCTCAGCCATACCATCCGTGCCTTTGAGCCCCAGGCAGCGATCCCAGCTACAGATAGCAGCATCTCACCTGAGGAGCCTCCCAAACATTTCAGCTCACCATGATTAACAATTACATTTGTTTTACAGTCAAATGAGATCCTACTTCAGTAGTGGAGGCTTGTGATCGGTATCCAGGATACACAGTGCTACGCACTAAACCTGCTAGGTATGCTAAGTTAGCAAGCCAATGTCATTTTGAACCAGCTTTTTGTCAAGAACATAACTACAAAGAGCAAAGTAGCACCTGGAGCTGCTGAATACCCAGGCATACACTTCTGTTGCTGGAACAGTTTGTCATAACAAGGCAGTTTCTTTTTTTTTTTTGTTTAGGGCTCCAAGAGACTTGCACAACCATAAATATTTTTAATATCACTTTAAGGTGAAATTAACCTTACTAATGCTAAGATATGCTGAAAGATATTTTTTCCCTCCTGACAAACCCTCAAACCTCAAGCCCTTTGCTGATTTATTCTCAGTTTCATTTGGAGTTATCCCAGTGCCTCATCTTCAATGCTTAAGTGTTTCCAAAACAGCCTGCAAGCTGCTTCAGATTCCCTCAGCTCCAAGAAATACTGCTATGAACACAAAGTACAAAGCTGAGAGCTGGAGTATTTGAACAGTAACCTCAAAATACACCCATCAAGTTTTGGGTTACTTTCTCCTCCTACCTTCAGTTGTTCCTAGAGCCAATTTTTCATCTTTCCCACTGGGACTGGGCCTTTCCAAGATTCGGTTTGTACACTCCACTTTGGTAACCATTTCCCATTCACCTCCTGCATGAGAATTTCTGCATTCAGGAACAACCTCTACAGTATGGATCTGCAGTAAGTTCTGAGATTTTCTTTATAGACCAAGCTCTCATGTAACTGAAAGAGAGCCTTGAAGAGAAACACCATCCTTGGCTACACGTTAGATTTGATGTCAAGTCCAAAGCTCAAGCCAGGAGACTATCAGATGGCTGATTTTAGGAAGTCCCTGGGCATAACAAGGCAATCCTCCCGAGCATCCAGTAATTAGAACGGATTATTACCCTTCTCTGCACTGAAGTTTGGACAGGTTTTTGGCCATTTCTGACTAGAACATCAGTGCAGTTTAATGTGACATGAAGTGCACTCATTCAAGATGGACATCCAGCAGCAGCAGCTTTCTAGGAAAAGGGCCTTCTGAGCCCAAGGCACCAAGCGAAGCCATCGTTTGTTCACAGTGAGGAAGTGACATTCCTGTTTTGAACGGGACCCAAAGGAAGCCTGCAGAAACTCAGAGACCTGTGACAAGATGACAGAGCTGTACTAACAGGAACATTTGTGAAAAAAATGTTTAACCTCTCAAACTACTCCAAGCAGCAGTCCTAGCAGGCTGACACATGGTTAGAATATTCTAAAGTTTAACAGGAACTTGACTGCCCTCCACTAAAAGCTTAAGTCAAATTTGAATCCAAAACAGGCCTTCAACTTTCAAATACAGCTTGTTGAAATTGGGTAGTTTTGAACTGATTGCACTAAGATTAGAAGCAACATTGCACCCATGAAATGAATTGCTCCTTCTCACTGTCTTTGCACCAGCGCTGTTGAAGTCTGTCTTGAGCTGCTGCTCTGTAACACAACAGCTCAGCTCATCCAGGCTGATAAGCTAAAGATCACTTGATATACGAAAGCCCAGCAAGAAACACAGCCTAACCTATTTGCAGCACATGCAGAGCAATTTGTGCTATGCCCAAACAGTGGCACAGGAGCACAGCTTGGCCCTGCCAGCCCCCATGCTCATGCAGTGCCAGGATGCACCAGGCATCCTCAGCACAGCACTTCCCCGTGCTTCCTTCACCCTGAGCCTCTCCAAGCAGCCTGTTCTCAGCATCAGAGATGACATTTTCAAGCTAGAGAGTGCTGCTTTCTGAAGAGCATTTGTATACAAACATTCCCCTTCAGGAGCTGCTACATACTCCTACCATGATCCAATTATGGATGCAACAGCCCACAGGTGTTACCCTTTGAACGTGACCCACACACACACTGAACTAAGTGCTGCTCCAAACTGGCCTGCGGACATTTAGCCCAGAGGTATCTGTTCAGTCTTCTCTGAAGAGCAACCAGGCTGCACAGGACTCCTGAAGCTGGACTCCAGCGCAGCTCTGGTTCTTTTGCAGTCAGAGTGCCCTGAGACCAAACCCCTTCATTCACAGATTGTTTCTTGTTTCCCCATTATATCTTGTTGCATCACACAAAATTGTGGGATAAGCCAAAAACAAAGATGTACTTGAACAGCGTACAGACAACCACTAGTTGTATAAGTATCACAGTAGGGTAACAAAAAGACCAAACCAGCTTTCATCCAAGAATCCCCTAAAATTGCCAGCACTTGCAGTACAGTGCTTCAGCTGGGGCTACAGGCTGCAATTGCAGGTAGGGGAAAGGCTCCATCCATGCCTGCAAGAACAGCTTTTCCTACAAATTTTAGGAATTAACTCTTGCTGAACCACAAACCTGACATTTAACACAAACAGCTTACCACTTTAGTTATGACTAGAGATATGGAAGTATGGACAGTACTAAAGTTTAAGGAAGTAGAAAGCCTTCTCACATGCCTAGGAAAACTTCTTTTAAAAACCTTACCTCATAAATGTTGGGGTGCCACATTTTGGTCAGGAATCTGAAGGTAGGTGGTGAATATGGATAGTCAATAGGAAACTTAATGTGAGCCTGCAAAAAGAAAAAAATATTTTAGTTAGGAAACAGAACAACAGGAGATCAGCAAGCTACCATCACAATGAAAAAGTGGAAAACAATTTCAAGTAAGGCCATTGAGCAGTTCATTTTACATACCAGCGTCCATGTGGAATCACAGTACAACCCTACACAGTTTCTTATAGGCAGTCTTTGTCTTTGTAACTAAGCAAGAAAAACAAAACAAACAAACAAACAAAAAACCTAAATATCTAATATCTGAGCCTTACCAGCCCAGGTCAGTCCTGAAAACAAGCCAAAAGGTGTTTGCCGTGTCCTGATTCATGCAGCACTATCCAGCAACTGTTGTTCAACAGGGCAAAATAGATGTGAAAAGACAAAAAGATGTTTTCTTGCTGGGTTCAGAAGCAGGCTAAAACCATTTGCCATGATGAGAAGACCTGTTCTACATGTGCCAGTGCAAAAATTTTAATTTCATCTTTCCAGAGAGATTTGTTAAACACTTGCTTAACTGACACCCAGGGCTTTTTGCCTTTCTTGTGAGAATAAAACTGGTCTACCTGGGTTCTTAACATCACACTTCTTGCCACAACAAACACGTCTGAATGCTGTTTGTGTCTGTTTAATAAATCCGTGCAACTCGATGAACCAAACACAGATGGGCCAAGACAGTGAGTGCTGCCTTTCCATACACACGAGGTCAGCAGACGGTGGTGGGGCAAGACTGAGCTGAGTCAGTTGTGCAGAGGCTGCAGAGATCCCAGCACTGAATATGACTGCTGTGCTGCCCTGCCACTCACAGCAGCTGGAAAAGCCAGCCAAGTAGGGAAAAAGGGCTGAACCTGGGCAGGTTAAGTGCCAGGAATGCTCCTCTCAGAAAATGGGGCTTATGCACCATGCTCTGGGCTGTGGAGCCCAAATCCTCCCCTCAGTGTTGCTCAGCCTGCCAGGATTCCCACCGCCAGCCCCAGGTGGGATCTCTAGAGAAGCATCCAGCCCAGGAGGTGGTCGCTGACCTTGTTCACAGGACAAGGTATGGGAAGGTTTTGTCCCAGGTCCCAGAAACGTAAGCAGGCAGGCAAACAAATTCCATCACGAGCGATTAAGCAGTTGGCTACAGTTTTACTTACAGACTGGCATACATCTTTGCATTGTAACCCAGCTTTTATCGAGCCAAAGTGCCAGGGAGCAAAGAACAGAAGGTTTTCTGTTCAACTTTATGAAACAAGCTGAGCAGCTCACATGGCTTTACGTGCTGCACGTCTGCTTGTGCTACTGGCGACACGTGAGTATATTACAGCAGCATCAAGTCCTTCCACCACAGGAATTTGCCCCAGCATGCTCACAAGCAAACAATTCAGGATTTGCTTAAACAGTCCTAGCCCTTGGCTTAAGGTCAGTTACGTGAGTGGTACTGCTCCAAGAGAGCAGGCAAACTCCTGTTATCACCACGTCATTGCAGAAATAAGCAGCTGCTGCAGTGAGACAATGCCTGGCTCCAAAACGTGTTGCCCAGGACTGGGAGCAGAGCAAAGATTTACCAAGGGCAGAGCAGATTTACTTCACCTTAAGAACTGCATCTCATAGCTGCAGACTTCTTGGGACCACTGGGGTTTTCCCAAGCCCATTCCTGTGCTTACATGCAGTTTCAGGAGATCTAAGGCTTGAAACAGCCCAAGGACTGAGATTAAAAATACAAGAAACAACAAAACTCAGGATGGGGATTTCTTGGCAGGAGCTACACGCATGTCTTCTACACAGGTATAGTTACTAGACAGCTAAAAAACCTTGCCAGCCGCATATCAGCATCATCTTCACACCCCATATACACGGCTAGGGGCTGAGGAAGCAGGTCCCATCTCTCCCAACACAGCCCCTCTGCTCCCACATCCTGGGATGAAGCCCCCAGGGCTGGGTGAAGACCACTGGGAAAGCTGAGCCATCCAGCATCCATGGGCTCTGTGCACGACGGCCATGCAGAAGTTATAGGCCCTGGAAGATGGTTTCCAACTTCTAAATCCTGTTCTATAGCCACAGCTCTGCAAAAGAAAAGGGCAATCTGCCTGCCTGCAAAAGCAAACATAAGAGAATTAATGAAAGTTGGTGTTTTGCCATGGGAAGGATGCCTCCCAAGCTCCGGCACCAGAAAATGCAACTGGAGAGAAGTTAGAGAAGTCTTTTCTGCTCATGCAGAAGCAGCCGAGAGCCAAGGTTGCCTGTAACCAGTTGCACGTTCGGAGGATTCACAGGGGCACACTATCTGTCAGTGAGCCTCTTCTAGCTAGCCTGCATGTTTAGCACATTGAGATGCTGTGCTGGAGCAGAAAGCAAACGGAGCCTCTGTACAAAGCCTGATTTCAGAGCCACAAGCCCCTGAACTCGGAAACCCCACATTACAAGCAGGGATTTTCTAAAAAGCACCACTTTCAGGTCCCTGCACTGAGATCATTCAGAAGTTGAAAAGCGAAACCAACCGCTTTCCCAGAGCATTATAAATAGGCCCTGGAGGTTTACTCTGCATCTCTTCCGTAACACAAGTTATCACAGGAAGTTACGTAGAACCACTCCGCACTCGCTGAACGCTGTTTGAGTTTCTGGTGGGTTAAGTTAGCCAAGAAATTCCAAGACAAACTGCAACAAACTGCTTGCACAGACTCGGCAACAGCCACGGTTACAAGTCAGGTTCCCCGCCACACACACTAAAAGCCCAATTCTAAACATATTAAGGGGGGAAAATGGGACTGAAGTAGGTAATAACCATATTTTTTTAAATAAAGCAGTAGTTCACAGTTCTCCCCCCTGCAGTTTCACCAATCTAAGGCAAGTTCAGCTCTGAGCTGCTTCCCACGGCTGGCAAGCTCAGCCAGGGACTGCCACGTACTCAGAGTGACAGAGCTGCAGGGCAGCTCGCTCCCAGCCTGCTTACAACCAGACAGATGAATTTAGGACTCCGGATTTACCTTGTTGCCATCCACACACACCTTCAAGCACCCAGCCGTTACTGCATTTACCTGTTTGACTCCTCCAGCTGAGTTTAAACTAACCCTGATTTCAGCTGCTGTCTCACCATGGCTCTTTGACACCACAGAATGCCCTTGATATGGGGAACACAGACCAATCACCCACCCATTCCCCCTTCCCCAACTCATATGTATGGTCCCTAGAGGAAAAAAAAAACACTAAGTTAAAACCATGAGCTCCCCTAGTTTTCCATTCGACAGGCCAGCCTGTCAGAAGATCCAGCCTTTTGCAGGCATTTACAGCTACTGCACAAGAACTGCAACCCCCAAGTCGCAGCACGCCACATTTTAAGGTTACTGGGACACCACACTCATTTCAGCTGTTTCCTGTTTTACTGCCTTGCTCCTTGGCATTGCCAATGGTGATCGCACTTCAGATTTCAGTTTCCTTCAGCCTCCAGCTTTAGTAAGGCACAGCCCTAGTGAAATCCATATATGCTGGAAAAATAAAATCCTACTTGATATCCATGTTATCAGCCTGAAAATGCAAAGCTAGTGTTTCTACCAACCACTGAATTGAGCCCTGATAGTCATTATGAATAATTACTGCAGTGATTCTGAGTTTCCAGAGGTCTTGCCACATACTTGAAGCGACACTTACATATTAATACCATCTCCCTCTTGGTGGGAAACACTAACACGAGCAGGATTCCCTCCTAAATTCAGCTGTTTAGAAATTCAGCATTTATGCCAGCTTAGCTCTATATGACATTTTGTAGTCTGACACTGACTTATTCTACTCCTCTCATGCTGGGAAAACCCAGATGCCTTGTTTTTAAGGCAGCTATGGTAGGAACAGTGAATCCATCCTATCTGTCCTCTGCAGAGGGGTGATGGGAAGGGGATAAAACGGGGAGCACCCATTTCCTGGAAAGCCACCAGCGTCACAACAACTGACCTGATTTGGGGATATCAGGGGAAACAGCAGCTTGTTACAGTGGCCAATGGAAACTGCAGCTGCTTGATGTTTCTGACAGTGCCTGGTAAAGATAATTTTTATTTTATAACATCGCCAGCTTAGCACAAGGCTTATGAACATATGGCAACAATGGAAGCGAACATCCTCTGAAAACCCAACAAACTGAGATACAAACGAAGAGTTGGATATATATATATATATATATATAGTGCTTTTTTGTAATGTTTTTGTGATGGTCTGCTCCAGCCAGCCAAGCTCCTGCAGACAGCGTGCAGCCCTTACCTCCTGCAGATCACCCCCGTGCCCAGGCAGGAGCTGGAGCTGCAGCCCTCACAGGCAGCACAAGGTCTCCGTATTGATTCTTGCCCACAGGCAGAACCAGGCTCCTCACTGCACACATCATGGCTTTCCATAGCTGCACTCCTAATGAACATCTGCTGCCAGCACAGCACTACCTACACCGTGCATTTAACACAGGAGAAAGGCAACAAGAACAGGAACTACAGACCGCTACTGGGTTAAGTGTTAATATCTAATCCCAGGAAACGCCCTTTATTGCTCCTAGCACATCGAGCATTTATACAATTCATCTAATGGATTTTCTTCTTCCATATTAAGCCTGGATTACTGCATGCAGCATTAAATACCATGTGCTGGAAAACACGTTTAGTGAAGGTCAGCAGTAAGTCCCACCAGCCTGTTTCGCACATCAGTGAGGTTTCAAGCACCCCGCAATCGGTTCAGCTTCAGAACTGGAAAGGCAGCACTGAAGCCAGCTACATTACATGCTCAATTATTAGACAAGGTAACAGCGACTGGAGGAGCAATGCTGCTATTTCAGCTCCAGATACTATGACTTAGGACCCAAGTAGTTCCTTGTGGTAGAGCTAGGCACTACCCTGGTGCTTTAGTCCTTGTTGTGGCATTATTTCCCTGCACTGTTGTATCGCTGTGTCGACATTCATTGTGCTTTTAGGGAATTAGGACCACATCTCTGACCTAAGTTAGGAGGTCATAGACAAGGAGAATTAAGACTTTCAGTCCTGAAAGCTCCCTTGTTACTGCAATGGCCATATGGACATTAACAGCAGATACTTTATATTCCATATTACCTGAACTGTTTCACAGGGAATTTGAAATGCAAGAGACCTGAACGTGAAGAGTGAACTAGATCTCACAAAAAGGACATCAAGCTCCTAAACAAACAAAAAATTAGAGCCACAAGTCAGTATGCCAAAGATGAGTCAAAGTGAGGTTAACTTACAAAATCAGACTGGTTGGGCAGGCAGAGCAGCCCATCCTTGCTTCACACAAGTCGTATCTTCTTTATAGTTCCTAATGTAGTTCTCTAGGGCATTACCAATAGCTGTAATTTTCAATTGAAGACTACTCAGATACAAAACAGATTTCCTCTTACCAAACCTTCTTTTAACAGTAAAATGATACTAATAAATTTATGTAGTTGCATGCTCATGAAGCTGAGACTGAGTCACACAACCCAGAGCAAAGCAGCCAGCCTGTGATACTCTGAGAAACACTCTGTAGCCAATAACATAGGCTCAGGCGACTATTTCAGTGAAGTAGTAATTTTATTCGCGATTGCAATGGCGGGCGTCCCACAAGCAGGAGCGCACCTACTAGTCACAAGGTACGGTTTATATACTTTATTTCTCGATGACCAGGACCCTCCCCTGTTTCCCCACTGAGTGAGTAATCCAGGTTCACAATCTATCCGGTGCTTCACAGACTCTTTGAGCTGGTAATGTTTCTTACACAGTGATTTCCGCCTAAGTGTTCTAAGGAGTCTGGTTGTCTGCATTTTACAAGGTCACCTGCTAAGCTTTCTTATCACTGCAAGCATATCTCAATGCCACATTCCTTCCCTCTAAACAATGTAACTCTGCAAAAACAACATTTTTATTACCACAAATCCCCCCTTTCCTTCTTTATAAATTGCTGGTTTTTGCAAACCTAAGGTGTACTTTGGTAGGTATCTTCCTCTTCTTCACTTTTTTTGCTTTCCATCTCCTCTAATATCATCACCTTATCTGAGTAAGGTGGAGGCTCCATGGCCATTTGTTTCAATAGTGCAGTTTCAATTAACCCCTGGACTAGTCCTCTTACACAGGGGATAATGCAACAACCAATGGCTGTCAAAACTCCTGCTACTACAATCGAGGATGTAAATATGGATGCTACCATCCCTATTGCCCTGGTTTTAGTTAGGATAGAGTTAATTTTCCTCCCAGTAGCTGGTAGGGTGCTATGTTTTGGATTAGGATGAGAAGAGTGCTGATAACATGCTGATGTTTTAATTGCTGCAGAGCAATGCTTACACCAAGCCAAGGACTTTTCAGCTTCTCGCTCTGTCCTGCCAGCAGGCAGGCTGGGGGTGCAGCAGGAGCTGGGAGGGGACAGACCCAGGACAGCTGACCCAAACTGGCCAAAGGGGTATTCCATACCATCTGACGGCATGCTCAACAATATGTAGGGGTGGCTAGCCGGGGTGGGGGGCCAGCTGCTCGGGGATTGGCTGGGCATCGGTCAGCGGGTGGTGAGCAATTGCATTGTGCATCACTTGTTTGTACATATTATTATTATTATTTTATTTTCTGTCCTAATAAACTGTCTCTATCTCAACCCACAGACTTCAGTTTTTCTCGTTTTGTTAGGGTTAAGAAACATTTCTTGGTAATGGGATGGGAGATTCATAGCCAAATATTATCGTGTATATAATAAAGGAAGGCATAAATAATGATAGGAGGAGGGAGAAGACAAGACAGGCCTTGAGAGATGGCACAGGAACAACTTGAGCCTCGTTAAAAAAGATAAGTTGGATAAGGTGGGTTAGGACTGAAGCCAAGAACTAATTAAAGTCAAGAACTGAAAAGGAGCATGCGCCAAAGAGAAAAGGTGAAAAGTTTAACCCTGAGGATGACTCCTTACTTCATCTGGACGACCCCCAGGACGACCACCAGAGAGCACCACGCATGTGTGAATGGGAGGAGAAATAATTAACATACGAAGCGAGGCTGATATTGTAAATATTAATGAATACTAATGAATATGTAACTTTTAGGATATTAATAGCGATCGGGATGTAACAGGACTGGAAGCCAGATTTGGGCGCCTGCCCCTGGTTTCCAGCGCTGAATAAAGCACCTTCATATAATCACCTTGTGGTTATGTGTCTGCTACGCTAACATTTTGGCGACCCAGATGGGACGGCGTGGGCACTGCTGAGGCGGATCGTGTCTCGGTTATGTTCCAGCCGGCACCGAGGAGTTTCTCGGGGAGCCATCGACCACGACCGACCTCCGCTGCTCACAACGTACCACGGGATAGGTAAGCAAAGGTGCTTTCTGGTTTTCGGTACCGATCTGGTCTGGAAAGCCTGCCGGTCAGACGCGGCGAAAGCCACGCTCGGTTGCGCAGGGAGCTCCCGGGGTAAGCCTAGGCGCCGTCCGTTAGACAGTAGCGAAAGCTCTGCAGGTTCGGCATTGGTGGTCTGGTATACGCTGCAGGATCAGCGTCTGGTCTGGTAATGGTCTGGTAAGCGTTGCTGCGGCAACAGCACTCTCGGTTTTAACTCTTGTGTGGTAAGTGCTGCAGAAGCGGCACCTGGCTTTTGGTTACTTTGTAAAGTTATATTGGTAATGGACACGTTAAAAGAGATTTTGGGAAAGGGTGCGTCTATCCCACGATCGTCACCATTGGGATGTTTATTAGCCCATTGGAGAGAGGGAAATTTTGGGCAAGAAATGCGAAAAGTGAAATTAATTGATTATTGTAATACTTGGTGGCCACAGTACAAATTGGAGGATCAGGAAAAATGGCCTGAAAACGGAACTTTACAATATAATACCATTTTACAGTTGATGTTGTTTTGTAAGCGGGAAGGAAAACTGGATGAACTCCCGTATGTAGAGTTATTTTGCTATTTGCGTAGAAAATCCGAGTGGCAGCGTGCTTGTGGAATAATGGTACTAGAAATATCTGCTAATGAACAATGTCAAGCCTGTACCAGGGACAGGCATTGTATGAAACACCAAGCTATGAAAAATAATTGCTGTAGGGCAGACAGTGGAAATATAGATCTGGATATCGCACCGTCTGCCCCAGAAAAACCAAGTCAGGATAAGGCAAGGGGGGATGAAGATAGTGATAGTGATGGAAGGGAGGAAATACCAACTTTAACCTCCCCGATATCGTATAGGACTCGGCAGCAGCAAAGGACAGGATGTGATAGAAGTAAACAAAAAGGGAACATAATTGCTCCCCTCAGGCAGGGAGTAGGAACGGAGGGACCGGTATATGTGAAGGTGCCCTTTACTCCTGGAGACTTAATAATCTGGAAACAGGCAGCAGGCGCCTACAGAGAAAATCCAGATAAAGTAGCTAGAGTGGTGAAAATGATAATTAAAACTCAGAATCCGGATTGGGATGACATTCAGGTAATACTAGATACCTTAATGGATTCAACAGAGAAGGATATGGTATTACGAGCTGCTAGGGACAGAGCTCGTGAGGATATTCGGAATGGATTGGTATCCGGGAATGTTGATCAGAACTTCCCTACTGAGGATCCGCAGTGGGATTATAATACTGGGGAAGGAATGAGGAGGCTGAAGAGGTATCAGGATTGGGTACAAATTGGTGTACAAAATGCTATGCCACGGAACATAAACTGGTCAAAATTATATCATGTGAGGCAAGAAAAGGCAGAATCGCCTTCCGCGTTTCTGGAAAGATTGAAGGAAACTGCTAAAAAATACACTGATTTGGACATAGAAACGGACCAGGCAAAAGCACAACTAGCCCTTATTTTCTTAGGGCAGTCACAGGAAGATATTCGGAAAAAGCTACAGAAACTGGAAGGTGTGGACTTGAGGAACATGGATAAGTTATTAGAGGTAGCCTGGAAGGTATATAATAATAGGGAGAAGGAAACAAGCAAGAGACAGCAACAGGGTTTGCTGGCTGTAATTCAGGGACGAGGTGGTTTGGGACTAAGGGGTAAGGGAAGAGGAAATCTTAATAGCCGAGGAGCAGGGATAGGGAAAGGATATGCAGGTCCCGGTAGGAACAGGGTAGACAGACTAGGTTTGAATCAGTGTGCGTTCTGCAGGAGGGAAGGTCACTGGAAAAATGAGTGCCCCTTTAGGGAGCAACAGTTTTCCAGCACCA
>JAACYO010012642.1:0-17761 GCA_011074415.1 Stictonetta naevosa | reverse complement strand
TATCCTCTCCTCCTAACAGAGAGTCTGAAGATGTCCTCTGCTACCCCCCTTCCCAACCTCAGGAACGTGTGCAGGAGGGAATTTGGTTAGCATTATTACCGTCAGGAAGCTCCCTTGATATTACCAAGTCAAATGGCTGAAGACCTTATGTGAAGTATATGTATATTTATATTTGTGGATATGTGTGTATTTTTATAATTATACATTTAAAGATATATTTTTATTTTTATTTTTATTTTTTTCATTTAACCTTCTCATCAGTGAACTGTTGGTAAACTGCAGGTCTTTCTTTTGCAGCATGCTAATACTGGTTGTCAGACAAATAACAGAATGCTTTAAATGAATTCCATTTGACTCCCTGGTTATTTCATTGTCTAACAGTGACACATGAGCTGTTTCACTGAGCTTTGGCTCTCTGCCCATTGCTTGTATATATGTATTTTGGGAACACTAAGGGTCAGCTGTGAGAACTTACCTGAGAACTCAGGTAAGTGTCCAGGACAGGCAGTATACTGAAGGACCTGAGGCCTGAGGACCTGAGGTTCTCTCAAGAACTTCTTTTCTGTACCTTCTATCATTTTTAAAGTTAGAAAGTGAAAACAAGACCAAAAAATTATCCAGATCTGTCCTCCAACTTCCTGGCCTGCTAGATTGGACTATATGAGGTATATGCCTCTGGAGATGGACGTGAAGCTACTCTGTTAAAGAACTCCTTGATTTGAACAGGTTTGGTATTTATTCTTGCCTAGTGCTTATAGTTGCTAAAACATTATGTGGAAAAGAAACTACCTGCTGTCAGAAAAAGCCTCATAAAGAACACCTTGAATGTGACTAGTGCAATGGGTCACTGTCAAAGTCTGAACATTAATTAACAGAGACAACTTGAATAACACAGTCCTGTAATGTTATCTAAATGTGCCAGAGTACATGACTAGTCAGGAATATATTCACTGTAGTTATCATTTCATTCACATTTGCTGTATTTCTCTCCCTGGAGTTCTGGCAATTCAAAGGAAATTTTAAAATACGTAAGGCTGTCAGCCAAGCTCACTTGTGACTTGTATTTGATTTCCATCACCACTCTGGTTTTGCAGTAGGGTAAAGAAACATCATGGAGAATGAACATGCTCCCAAGCCGTGCTGCTGTCAGTGGACAAGATTCTTTGCTATATACTTTTAAAGATATCTATGCATTTTTAATGTTGTTAAACTATAAAATACCCTAAAAATGCAGCTTTGACACTGAAGTTTAAAACTGAAGCTATTCTTATAGCTTCCCTCTCTGGGGAGGAGTACATGTTACTGTAAGTTTAACTTCTTTTCTCACTTATATATTTCCTACATATTAACCTTGCCTAAGCTACATTTTTTTTTTTTTCCTCTAAGGGCTAGTCATTACCCCTATATTGAAATATATGTTTCAATATAATGTTTCAATATTTATATTGAAATACACATTTTTATCTACTTAGTACTGAAATATGTTTTGTCTAGTTCTTTGAGAAAGTCTTTGTGACATGTTTCTATTGTTAAGATAATATTAATAAATACTATCTTACCTTAATGTATCAATAGGTGAATTTATATTGCATTTTAATAGCAACTTACAATTTCTGTAACAGTCTTGTTACTCACAACAGTCATCTTCACTAATCAGTATAAAAAGATGTGCAGGTTATATCAAACTAGAACAAATAAAGCCTTTTCTCTAATCATTTTTCTTTAGCCTTTCTGTTTCATCAAAAGAAAGCTTCTGTTATAGCTCATTTTAATAGGACTGAAATATCACAAACTATATATATTGTGTTTTTTTAAATGGTAATATATGGTTTATTTGTGTGCAAATTGAAGGTCTTTTTTATTATTATTGAGATTGTTCTTTTATTCTGTTTACTGTATGATTACTGTGGATTTTGAAGCATTCTGTCCTCCTCTACTGGATTATTTTCCAAAACCTGCATAACTTTTGAGCTCCTTTTCACAAGGATATTTCAGTATGGAATATATATTTAATCAAAAAAAGATTTGATACAAAAATAATGCAAAACTAAACGATGATTTAATTATTTGGATACAATTGCAAAGAATTTAAAATGGAAAGTTTACCACTGAGAATCATCTGCTTTCCATGTACCATTTTAAGAGGTTCTTTGTAAAACACATAACAACAACAAAAATATTATATATATATATGTCCTCTGCTGTTTGGCTGCTACAAATTTTCTGGTTATTTCAAAATTTCTAAATATTGTGTCTAAATACCACTAGAGAGTCTCTCCTTGCCATTCTTCTGGCTAGAGGAAACATAAAAACCTAAAATATCTCACCTGTGTCTTTGTAACACCATATCAACAAGCTGTGGCCTGTGTCAGGTCTGTTATTAACACAAACCTGTCAACACCTCTCTGTACCATAAACTTATTTTGTTCAGTGATGCTTTTAATTCCCATTTTCTCCTATTTGCTGTTTCAGATCAATCACTGTATTTCCCTTTGGGCCAGGTTCTTCTGAGGAATGGTCTGGAATGTGTCCAGATTCTATTTCACATAAATATGTTCTAGGATTTGTTTGTTTGTTTGTTTTTAAGGTGTTTGCTTGTTTTCATGAGTACTGACATTATTGCTTTTGCCATTTTTAAAATAAAAAGCAAAGGTACATAAAGACTAGTGTTGAATACTTGGAGGACAAAAGACAGTATAACTGTGTCCATTTACTAATGGTCAGGTTCTCTTGTGATATCTTTATTCAAGCTGAATGGCTCATTACTACATATATATTCCCTTGCTTAATTCAGGTTTTGGCTTTAATCACTAACTCAGAAATATGTTTCTAAATGTTGTCTTTAAAGGCAAATATTTAAAACATCTTAGTAAGCCAGGCAGGAACATGGTTTAGTGGGTAATACTCATGGAGGGGGATGGTTGGATCATATGATCTTGGAGGCCTTTTCCAATCTTAATGATTCTATGACTCTATGTAAGCAATCGTTTTCATGAAATTGGTTAAATTGCATCAAAATGCAACCAGAATGGTTTAATGTCAGCTCTCTTTTATTGGTAGCTATGTATATATACACACACACATAGATATATATAATTCCAAAACACTCTCTTGCCAGGTTAGGATAATATTAACACCAGTTACACAATCCTGTCTCATATAAATAGATTTGTTCCCATAAGGTCCATTTTCCACATTTTCCATAGTTTTTGTGGATTTGTTCCCTAATGGTCAATTTTTTATATTGGTCCAATGCTGGATAGCTCCTTGTAAATATTAGGTATACATGCAAATATATATATATATATATATATATATATATATACACATGCACATGTATATATATATTCATTTACACTTCATCTAAACATTCTGGTATTGAGCAGACCACTCCAGCTCCATTTGACTTTTGTTTCCAGTTACCAGTGGTATTTCTCTTTGCTCTGCTGTTCTGAATAAAAAAACTCAAATGGCTGCACATTTACAAAGTGCTGTTCCTTCCATTTTTTCATGGCCACTACTCACTGCAAAGCTTATGCCATGATATAAGGTTTAAAAAACACTGCATGTTTATCATCCAGTACCATGATAGGTGTTAAATCTGCTTCATCCCTCAACAAAAGCAGTGGCAAGTGATTGTCCAAATACACTAATTATAAATTTCAAAATCACCATAAAGACCATACTCACTGTTTTATTCTTGTAGATCAATATGCAAGAATACAGCTATGAACATTTGAACCTTTGTCAGTTCTTGGCTAAAACTAATAGTCCTTAAGTTGAAAACACGTCATTTCAATTTGTTCCATCATACAGTGCTGATAAATCTTCAATCAACAAAGTGGATAGCTACAGTTAAGTAGAAATACATTACGTTATTATGACTTCACAAGCTTCAAATAATGTAAACATGTTCTCAAGTCATATGTGACACATGCTTCACCTCCACTTTTTGTGTTCCTTTCATACATTCAGTAATCACAGATTACTGTGTATTAAGCTTGTTTTTTATCTAACTGAGAATTTTACAAATAAGCAACATGAGGTGTACCCCTTGGTTACAGACTTAAGGTACATCAGAAACAGAAATTTCTTGTGTGCCAACTTAGCAAGGCATAATGTGTACAATTTACATAACTTACCCACATTGCACATTGGTTGAATTAGCTCTTAAATGTTAGCTGTACTATATCAGTCAGTGATGATAATAGACATGAATGTAAGTCATTCATTCATTTACATGTCCAGAATACTTTGTCAGAAAGCAGTATTATGACTTGGAGCACTGAATTTTGTATTTGCATATCCAGGTTGGCTGAAAAATATATACAAGTAGACTGACAGCTTCTTATTACCAGTGCATTTGAAGAAGTAGCAAATGTTATATATTTGAAGGACACAAGCACAGAAATGTGTTTGTGAGAAATTATTAGGCAGATAGAAGAGGTGCTGTAAACACTTTGAATTCATATACATTAGCATATTAGCTGTATGCTAATAGCCAAAAATTTAAAATAGGTCTGCTGTTACATCCCCATATGTAAGGGCACTCTAAAATATCTTTAGGAACTGAAACCCTAGAAACAGGAGAAGAAACAGTAGTGGAAACCTATCCTGCCATGAGGACTATCCAGCCTTGCAAATCATTTTATACCTGATCAGCTAATATCAGCTTTCAGTTGAATAGCACAACTTTAAAACATTGAAACTGTAACAGGATTGTACTGCACAAATGAAGCCTGGGCCTGAAATCTAATGTGCAATTCTGGATCTTAAACAGATCATGAATCCTCCTTAAAGGAAAGGGGCAACAACAACAATGACAAAATACTAAGTAAACAGTGAGTGACAACCATAGTCATTTGTGATCAAAATATTTGAGCAATGTTTTACAGTAATAATATTAAGGAGGCATATCATGTTTTTTTGTTTGTTTGTTTTGTTTTTGTTTTTGTTTTTAATAAAAATAAAATGTTGGTTTTTGTTACTTCAGAACAGTTTATCTACATCTGTATGTAGCTGGGTAAACATTTTAAAGTCCTGAGAGATACATGTATTCTGAATTTTCATTTCTCAGTTTTTAATAAATTCTTCATTCTTTTATTTGTTTGCATTACAATGGAATCTTTCTAATGAAACTTTCTGACTCTATTGTGCATTCAGATTTTATAGTCACTTTAGTCAAAAAGGAATATTTTACTTAATTGGATTTAATTCTTTATACTGTTGTTACACTTATAAGATCCAAACCAGATGAGAGACAGTGAACTATGCTCTGTTTGTTTTTATACATCATCAGGGTGATTATTAAATCTCCAATAAATATAGCAACTCAACCAGAATTTTCACTTTTTGTGTCACTGAAGACAAACCTGGAGACTGAAGAAATGAAGGTTATTTTTCCAGATAAAACTTTTTACCTTAGTTATAGAACAAGAAAAACTTATCTGGATTTTAAGAACACGGGCAAAATTCTCAGGACCTGTAATTAGGATAAATAAATAAATAAATAACATTAAAATAAATAATTTAATTAAATTATTTGAATAATTTAATAATTAAAATGAATAATTTACAAGATAAAACATTATGGAAAAAAAAATGGAAAAGCGAAGACAGAATTTTGGATGCAATTCATTCTACATTTTTTTCATATAGCCCCATCAATAGATATATAAAGTACCAGGGGTAAATATTCTCACCACCCCAGGACAAGCTATGTTACACTGTTACAAGTGGCACATGGCTTTGAACCTTACACTATTTCTGATATTTTGCATTTCCTTTTATATTTCACACCTCTTGTTTTTCTGAAAGCATTCTCTGTGACTGAAAAAATAAAAATAGAAATAACAGCAAAAGACATAGAGTTAGCTTTCTGGTAGCATCTGTACAACTAAGCTGCCACAGATTTGCAGCCATAAATACGATTGTTCCGCACATCTCACAGAAGGATTTCTCAGGGTTGTTGCTACTAGCTGCGCTAAGCTTCCCAATTTAGCCATGAACACCTGGCCAAAGAGGGATACAGCTCACATACAGCTATAGCAGCTGATAAGCTTACCTGTAAACCAAGAAGCTAAAAGACTCCTTCGTTAATGGAGTGTATGTTAAAGAAACAACCAAACTCAGGGCATCATCTGGAGATTAATGAAAAATTCAGAAGGATTAAGTGGAAGAAATACTCTTCAATAAAACGTTTCCTTGGGAGAGATCTGGGATGAAATCTTTCTTCTTGTGTCAACCTTGTCCGTAAAATAAAAATTAGTCTTCCCTCTACCAACAGACATTTTTCTGATCTACAGGTACTGTATCCTTCTTATCTTTTTTTTTTTTTTTTTTTTTTTTTCTGAGTTCTAATGTCAAGAAGAGCTCAAAACCTCCGCTTTTTTGAATTCCTTAATGATGACAGGGGCAATTTAGAAATTTATAGTTATTTATTTTCCTAAATCTCTGCATGAACAAGTTCACTATTAGCTGGAAATGGCTAAGGTTAACAATGTTTGTTTCAAAACAAAACAAAAAGTCTTTTTGCTAAATATTAAAAATTAAGAAGTGCAGTCCAAGGAAATCTGAATTCAAATTACAAATGTCTTAGACAGAGAGTGAAGATAGGAGTGGCTCCGAAACTTGATTTCTGTTCTACCTACACTGAAAGACATATAAAACATGGGACCATTATAATCCATGTTAGCAGAGTCCTTTTTTGTCTCTTCTGAAGTGAATTCTCCTTATGTAAATTGTTGTTTGCTCAAACTAAATAATTGTGCTCCTGCACTCAGTAGTTTTTATACATGGAACTCTTGACATACAGTATTCCCATAACCTGGAATAGAATAAAACATCTTCATCTCCAGAACATTAGACAGTTAGGCTCTAAGTAAGATGGGAATCTCATTTTAGACTTTGCTGGAGCATGTTAAGTAATTTACAAAAAAGATGTGCATTCAAATACCAATCCCTTAGGCAACAAGAAATACTTATCCTGAAAGTGTGCCTCAATCTTGAACCCGTTTGCTAAAATAGAGTGCCAGCATCTCCATTTTCTTGCTGATTCTATGTTCAGATCCATAAACACTTGCTCATTTTCTTAAAGAAAATTTACAGTTTCTGGCTCCAGAACAGGTTTATTATAGTAAACAAACACCTAGAATCCCCTGAAGTATGGAAGAGAGTCAGAATTTGTTCATTTTCCTCTATTGTTGTTGCTGTTGTTGTTGTTATTATTAATGTACCATGGAAGTCATCTTTCTGTCTGCAGACAGTCTTAGTGTTTAATTAGACCTTTAGAACCAAGTTCAATTCTCTTCCAACCATAATACAAATATACAGATATAGTAGCAGAAACAAATTCACATATCTTTAAATCACGGTTTTCAAGGAGGTAGGTGTTGTATTTCTTTAAGTTCTGGGTTCCATTTTCAAAAATAATTGAGGAAATTGAGGTTTTAAGTGCCACTGATTTCCAAAAGGAGTTAAGATTATCCACTCAGTTTCTTTAAAATAACTTTGTAAATAAGTAATCATTTTTTGGTAATATTTTGTTTGTACCACTAAACCAAAAATGAGTTTGTGACTACTAATGTTGTAACTAGTGCCCACAGAAATGCAAGTAGATCTCCAGTCATTCAAAAGCTCTTTTAAAAGTGATGTCCTAAAACTATTAGGAGGTTTTAAACAAAACTGTAACTTAATCTGCACTCCTCAGTAATGAAAAATTAAGCAGCCCCAGGAAAAAAAATTAACTAAAATAAAAAGTTAAAATATGTTTTATTTAGATTGCTCTATAAAGTAAATTTGAAGGTACCAAAACTCTTTCAATGAAGGAGATATCAAATGCTGAAACAACAACAATTATTATTAATTGATTAATTAATAACAATTAATTAATGATTATTAATAATAATAATAATTAATAATCCAGCCATCAGAATTATGTGTTTGCTTCTTTGCCTATAGTCCAAACACCTTCATGAGAAGAAACATATACGGGGTCTTATATTAAAACAACACACTTCAAGAGTGAAATGCCATCACTCAAAATGAGTGAGGAGACATAGGAAAATGTTTGCTTACAAGACAGGGTTTTGTAATAATTCAGTGCTATTTTTTGAAATTTACTTCTTCATGTCCCTTATCTAACTGTATTGTCTATCTTTTCTGAGTCTAGAGCAGGCTACTCTATTGTAACTTTAATTTTTTCAGCAGCGACATCTACAATTTGTATACCATATTTAGTGGTTAAATCATTTATATATATTGCAGTTAACATGGATATTTAATGGCTGTAGGTAGTTAAGGTAAAAAATAAAGGCAAATGAAAAAAAATAATAATACTATATAATGAATTATTCTATATAATCGTATGTAAATTCAAAACAGCTGTATAAAGTTACTTTTTAAAATTGTTTTTCTCAGACTCATCTGAGACATCCAGTGGCCCCTGATTATATTAAACTGCATGATTAGGTTTATTTGTTTTGTTTTGCTTTTTGTGTTTGAGTGGTTTCATTTGAGGAAAAGTATTTCTTACTCACCAGAGAGGATCTCTGGTAGCAAACATGCAACAAATTTGTTTATATTTCTCATTATTTTTAATCTTGGGGGACCTACACACAGTTGAAATACTTTGAGTCATTGTATGACAGTTTTAGCTACTTATGAGTCAGGATATTCTTGAATATGTCAGTAACTGCTATTTAAATACCACAGAAATGTAGTTCTGTTCTAGAAAATGGTTATTCTAGTAATTGATTCATGTTGTGTTGAAGTTTCAATGAAGAAATGAGATTAAGTAATGTATTAGCCTTGAAAAAGATACCCTTTAAAGTACTTAAGGTCAAAAAAAAAAAAAAAAAAAAAAAGTAGCAATCACAACTTGATTGTTATATCAAAATCCCTAGTTAACCTTTCATTTAAATCTGTGCAACAGATACTTCTTTCCAGGTGATTTGTTAAAATTGTCTTTCACAACATTTGACATTTACATCTTTATTGCTCAGTTTATATGTAATTGCTTAGTTTGTATGTGACTTTCATCAACAGTTTTTAATATAAAGCAAACGATATTCAGAGACTAAGGGAACTCTATTATGGTGGTTTATATCATGAGCCTCTCCTGATTAGTAATGGCCTTGTATGCCAAAAAAACACAATAATAATAATAAAATATCCTGAAAAAGTTTGCAGAAGACTTTTCTGAGACACCTGTATTGCAAGAAATGCACACTGCAGTCACTTGCTAAGAACAAATAGTTGCCATGGTTGGGAATTTTTAAAGAGTTAAAAGCTTTGCAGGAAAAATTCCACATGTAAAGTAGCACACTTGCAGTGAGTGACCGGTGTATAGGACAGGTGAGCAAGTATGAGTCATCAGCATAGTGTTGAACAGGCAGCACAAATAGTTGACACCTACAGTAGATACTTACCATCCACTTTCAAAATTACACATGGTATATTTAGTCAGAGGAGGTCAATGGTGAAACAGACTGAGAGGGTGCCCTGTTAGCTGGTTCTGACTCCAGGGAAGAAAGATTTGAAAGAAAGAATTCTTACATCCAGTTTCTGTTGGACAGAAAACATAGGAAGTACATTTTTATGTATGTCTGTTTTAAATCCATGAGAACTTTCAGGTAAGGACGTGAGAAGTAGGATTTGAACATATGATAAGGAGTTAAAAGTGATGGGAGGCTAGCAGAAGGGTGTCGTAAACTGTTTTTTGGGAAAGGAGACCGAGCAGCAAGCAACAGTGTTTAATTTATTTGTTCTGAATTCAGTAGGGAAGAGGAGAAAGAAAAGGAAAATGAAGTACTCTAACCCAAACATTGTCCTCTAGCCACCTGTAGGTACCATGACAGAAGAAAAGATCAAATTCTCCATAGACCTACGTTGCAAAAACATACATTCTATACCTTTTTGGAGGAAATCAAGCTGTTAAAGCTTGTCATCTTTTGAGATACCCAGTGTCACACAGTTATTTAATTGCATGCACCCTGCTAGGAGTAACAGTGGAGGCCTATATAATAAAAGGAAATCATGATCGTAATATCTGTTCTCAATTCTAAACAAGTATTGCCTTCTTCATCATCTCATTGTCTGTGATACTATCTAAAGTATGCTTAGTGTGTCACTTATGCAGAGGATCCTGAGATCCTGTCTTCACACACAATCAAAATTTGCTCAAATGAATATACTGCAGGATTGTCTTCTCTTTCCTACATAGAAAGCAGACAAATGATTTTTGCAGTGCAGACTGAGAAAATTTAAGGTAAATATTTGTAAAAGCTAAATAGTAATGGGTTTACTGGAAATCTTACAGTCTTCTTACTTAGAAAAATTAGTCAATATTTAGCACTGAGTTCTGGCTTCCTGCCTGTCCTTGCCCCCTTTTCTAGATGTCTTCTCTGATGTTCAATCTGTAACATCAAATCCTGCTGAAATGATATATAGGGTATATAGAGCAAGTGGTGCTACAAGAACAAGAGATGCAGGAAACAGTTTAGAATCTGTATAGAGCTGTGACATGAGCCATTTAAACTCCACCTTTTTTGTTATCAGTGATTTATTATTTTATATTATTTTATTTTAGTAAATTATTGATTGTTATCTCAATGAGGGTATGTAATTGCTTGAGATTTCAATCCATCTTTTAACTTTAGGTCTACTTTTAATGCATTTTTTGTTTGTTCATTTTCATTTTGTCTTGTTTTACTAAGCTTATAAATATTTTTTCTGCAGAGAGGACCATTTTGGAAGTTGCCCAATGAAGATTTGTATTCTCATAGCTAGTGATTGACATTTGGATTTGACAAGAGGGAGAGAAAATTTTAGAGTCACAAACTCAGTGTAAGCAGCAGCATTTGAGAAACCCTTAAGCAAAGAGCCTGCTGTTACGCTTAATATCCCTGACTTTGTATTGGGAAAAGAGCACATGAGTCACTTGAAGTAAGATTCATATTTTCTACCAGACATGTCCTTTCTTTGCATGTTGTTTAAAGACTGAACTGTATAAAACAGGATTGACATTATGTAATTACTTGCCTCTTACACTGTGCTAACTTAATTTGCTTTTCATTCCCAGGTATTTAAAAGACCATTATTTTCCCATCAGACTTTACTGTCTGCCAATTAAAGCTTTAGATCGATGGTGTGGAGAGAACTTTGTTATAAAAGGTGTTTCAGGTAGACATATTTAAAACATCTTGTTTGAATTGCTTTTTTTTTCTCTCTTTTTTTTTTTTTTTTTGTCTGCGATTTTTAGCAGATATAACTGTTTTCCTGACATTTTTAATAATGTTTTTTCCATTATTGTTCTGCTAAGCAAAACTTTTGTGTCTGAATGCCAGATTTCTTAGCACTTATTTCTGAGAGCATGAGGAAAGGTTTCAAATGCTGCAGGACTTGTTTGTTTTGCCTTCTTGGATCTAAGAACTTAAAATATGCTGAATAGAACTATGTTAATATGGGTTGCACTTATGACATATATTCCTAGCATATTGTTTTCCCCTTACCTAGCTAGGTAATATTTGGTGGGACTAATATAACAGTTTTGCTCAGCTCTTCTGAGTCACATGATCAGAAGTCATTAGTGTCCAAGGGAACATGAGATAAGGCTTGTTAATAATTGAGTGGATAACCACCTGAATTGAAAATACTGGTGCTATCTGTAGTTATTCACTGTCATCTTAAGTAATAAAAGCCATGTTAGTAAGGTCTCTCTCTTGTACAGTAATTTGAATTCGGGTCATTTTCTTTCTGTCTGTGTAGTTAGGGGAAATGGCTGCACTTTTGAGGTGCAGAAAATCATAGTAATTGCATTATACATGAGAACTGTGCAAAGGGGCAGATAGTATAAAGATATACACTTTCCCCCTACAGAAAGAGCATTTCTAGAAAAAAGAAAAATGGATGAAAATATCATTATTAGCAGACCTGAATATACCATACAATTAAAACATTTTTTATAGTAGTGCCATTTCTGATGGCTATACTATGACTGTCCTTCAGCATTTAAAAATACAACAGACAGTATGTTCATATTTAACATTAATAAATAAGATTGTTCTGCTGTACACTTCCTTTAACTTTTTCAAGCAAATTTTCTCAGCCACAGAAACTGGAGTGGAAAATCTTTCACTCTCAGTTACAAAAGTAGACTTTTCTTGTCTAGACAATATCAGAATTAAGTATTGCAACACATTTTTAATTGTGATTTTCTAACTAGATTCTTGGATTTCATCAGCTGTTAAAAAAAACTTCCACCAATACCACTCTTCTGCTGGTAGTCTCTTCTCTCCTTAAAGCTTATTCTTGTTTCTTTTGGATGAGGAACTGTATGAAAGGCTTCTGAGAAAGATTTACTATTTCACTGGTGTGTCAGAAATTATACCCATAATTCATTTGATATTGCTCTTACTTTTTATCTCATAGATGGTGATAGGCTCTGTCAGCTGCTCAAAGAGGTGAGGAGGTCTTACTGAGGTCTCTTAGTGTGGCTTGAGAACATGCTCTGACAAATCAGTCCTATGCCAGGCACATTTCCCTAATTAACTAACTGTCCCCCAAAGTTCTGCTTGGCTAGAAATTTCACATTTCTTCTATTGTTCACTGCTCTTCAAGGCTTAAAAGCTATTGTATTCTGTCTCAAATGTAACCATATTTCTGTGATGATTGTCACTCACAGGTACTGAGAGGTGCATATGAACAGGTATACAAGGTATAAAAACAAGTTATTTTCCCCTTCCCCCCCACCACCCTTTTATTTTTTAAGGAAGGAGTTGTACAGTTATGCTGAAAAGGTTATACTGTATTTAGCCCTAATGAATTTTCAGCTATGTTCATTAAATTTTTGTTGGGAAAAAATAAAAAATAAAAAAATCAGAGGACACAGAAGCAAAAATCAGTTTCATTGATTAGATTTAATTTGAAGTTTATTTGATTAGTTAGAAGGAAATTTGGTAAATTTTCAAAATTAAAACTTCCCTGAATAGATTATCCAAGGCACCTAAGATAACTTACCTTGTCTACTACAACTTTTGTGTGTGACCAGTCCACAAACAGACCGTGCCAATAGCAAATTACTGGACTGACTATATCCTTCAGAAAAGTTTAGTCACTCCACACAGGTTTACTAATTCTACTTTGAATCAAACTGCTCTCAAAATCAAGTTTCAATGCAAAACCAAAAATTTATGAGTCTCCATTCCTTGGTTGGTTTTTTGGTTGTTTGCTTGTTTTTTGTTTATTGGTTGGTTGGTTTGGGGTTTTTTTGGATGTGGCCCTAATGCATTTCAGTGTAGCGGAATATGTTTTCATGTCACCAGTCAGAACAAGGCTGTCATACTGTCTGGAGTTTCTCTACACTCCATTCCATGCCATCCTGGAGGTCTTTCAAGCTTTATCATGTGCTTGGAGGTCCTATTGAATGTGATAATCAAAATAACAACACGGCACATGTTTACATGCTTATCTTGTTACTTCTTTTTCCTGCAACAGACAAGACTCTTAATAATTCTTATTCTTATTTAAATTGTTGACCTGCAGATCTATTATTCATATGCTATACTTGGAAACAGAAGCCCATGGCAGTGTCTAGAAGAGTGACTTGAAAGCACTCATTCTTTCTGTCGAAAGCACAATCCACATCTTCAGGAGTGCAAAGGAAAATTGCTGACAGAGGTATTAAAGCAAAGTTCTGGGCTTGTTGTTTTAGAAAGGTTTGATGTTGTATTGTGTATTATTAATGAGCACAAGAATCAAGATTAGAAACCCAGCAGCGAAGCTTTATTTGTGACTGACCTTATAACATGGCAGGCAATTTTCCCATTTGTGAAAACCTATTTGAATTTTAAAATAAGCACAAAATTCCCCTACCAAGCCTACACATCTCCCACCCCCCAGCTGGATGTAGCCCAAATTCACGAGAGGTTCAAGATCCCTACTGAAATAATTATTCTGTGTTTGTCATCTCAATACACTGTTTCCAATATTTGGGCTTGACAGGTTGAAGGGATGTGATATAAGTACGCTTCAAAGGCAACATTGCTGCCAATTAAATACCATTTGCTGATAGATACAAAGCAGTGATGGTTGAGACATTTTATTTTTTTCTTATATTAAAGAGGATATACCAAGACCTCAAATTGAACTATGTGTATTTACTCTGGCTTCACTAACTTACTGAAGGTGATCATGGTCACTGGTAGATAAATAGTCCTGTCTTATTAAGTTGACAACTAGACCTTGTAGAGTGTAATCCAGAAAGTTTAAAGTGTAGTAAGTTACAGGAGGCAGAGAGTGGTCAGAGTATTTTATAGGAGTGAAATCAAGATGTTTCAGTTCACACATTGCTTAAAGTATTGAAGACTAAGACCTGTATTAGACATGAAAAACTTGAAAATATCTCCTCTTATAACTTACATAATTACAAAACTTACTTAAATCATTGTGTGTTTTTTATTATTATTATTATTTATTTTAAAGATATAAGGTCTACTTTTGTAACAGACCAAGTCAGTAATTGTAGAGAAATGTTTGGGTTTCTGGTTCTGCTGGGTTAAACAGAACTGAAGAAAGCAATTTTCTCATTCCTGAAGGTGAAAAACAAACGCCTTACATGATTTCTCTCTGCTATTCTTGAGACACAGGCTTGTGTAAACTGCTGTTTTAATTAACAAGTCAGACCACATCCTTTATATAGTCTCTGAAGCTGGAGATGATGGTTCTGTTGTTTCAGAAAGCTGTATTGTTTTGTTTTGTTTTTTCATAGAGGCACAAAGACTCATGTAAATAAATAAAGTTTCTTAAGTTTATGACAGCCATGAGGAGACAAACTTTAGTTCTTGTCAAGTCTGTTAACCTTAACAGCAAATACATATGATATGGTAACATCTTATTTTTACTCTCCTCATCCCGTGTTTGCACAGCAGTTCAACAGATAACTTCTCTGTGAAACTTTTGTGTATGTATGGTCAGTAAAATCCACCAAGATAAGGGGTATTTTTGGTTTGTTTGTTTGTTTGTTTGTTGTTTTGTTTTAACTTTGTACAGCCTGGATTCTTCTTTTTTGATATTCATCAGCCCCCAAGAGGAAGGTTGAGAGCAGTCAGAAATATGTCAATCTAGGGGAAGAAGAGACATGGTGAAACAACAAAAAGGATTATTAGAGTCACACTGAATGCAGAGGAGAGGCAATAACATATATCCTTAAATACGGAATTATGCTTTGTTTTATGGGGAGAAGTGTGAGAGTTTCTTGTGCAGCCATTGTAATAAAATCATTTCTGTACATGGCCAAAACCTGGGACAAGTACTTATTCACTGAATTCAGGTAAATAAATCAATTTTTGATAGCCAGATTATGCAATCCATACCCAAGGAAAAAATTGAATAATATAGATCAATGAGTTCAGCATTAGAGCAAACATCAAATATTCCTACTTTTCAGAAGGTGACTCAAAATTAAGAGGATATTTGTTGGCATTTCTTACCATAGGAAAAATATTGGTAAATTGGGGGATCAGAGAAGAGTGTAGCATAAGCCATGGGCTGAATCTATTCAGTGCTTCAAATCTTTGAGAATGTGTGTGAATGTGAAAAGTGCTAGCTCCTTGTCCAGAACTGTTGCAATTCATTACATATTGGGTGTAGAATGGAAGAGAGTGCTCTGCTTATAGTCAAACCCAAGTGAACTGTGGTGCTTGTTCTGATGATCTCCAGCAACAATAAATGTCTAATCACTCTAATGTTACAGAAGAAAACTGCATTTCTACATAAACTTAATGGGAATATTGGAACAGAATGGTTTTCATGACAGATAGTAAACCTAGCCTTGCTGCAGACTTCATTTGAAGACAACTTACTCACCCAGTGGTGAGCCATTGATACTAGATCAGCAATGTTGTGGAGGCTGATTTGATTGCACAGGTCTGTGTATAGCATTATAGAGGAGTACTGGTGCTACTTTGCTTCTGAAAGAGATATTTTAGGTACATCTTCATGGAATAGATACTCACAGTCCCACTGGAAACAATACCAATATAAATGTGGCCCTGTGGAAAAAAATAAAAAAAATAAAAAATAAAAAATCAGTACTTCCACAGGCATAAGAACAGACCCATATTTTCAGATAATAGCCAATGGCAAGCAATTCACTCCAATGTTAAATCCAATAGTGAGAGACTGACACATGAGATGTAATGTGTGAGCTTTCCAATTCCAAAATCTGTAGTTTCCAATAGTGATTTTTTGATAGTATGACTAGGTGGTATGTGAGCCACAAAGGTGGTTTGTGTTAAAGTCTAACATACCCGATTTGCTTCTGAACGGATTTAGTCTTAAATCCCTCTTTACATGTTCAAAGAGCTGTTGCACACATTTCCAGGAACAGACTTTTTGTCAAGATGAGGAGGTCACTCACTGGAAGGTAAAATAAGAAGTGGTCAGACAAAATAAATAAATAAATAAAAATTAATTAATAAAATAATCATCATCATCATCATGATGAAGGACAAGTCAGCTGGACACTGCAAGTTTTCACAGTGAAATTTAATAATAGACCAGCCAAAAATCTGAGGGCAGTATGTTCAGTTTGTCTTAGAGATGTTATTTCTTACATATCCGTGATTTTCTTCAAATATTCTATGGATAATCTTATACTTCTCATTCTTAAAACCCATTCAGTGTATTTCAAAGCCATTTGAGTTCAAATCAACAGAGGAAGTCAGTCACCCTAATGTTATAATGCTCTCCAAAGATCCTTTTCTTCTGCACTTAAATGTATAGCCTCTGTTATCATTTCTGAAGTCCTGGAACTAAAACGCTCTGCACAGTGTACCTTTTATGGCATTCTCTCTGTCATTCCCTTCTCTTCCCCTTCACCCAGTTTAGTGGAGTTACTCTTCACTGGGTCTGGGAAAACAAAATAGAAAAAAAAAATTAAAAAACCCTTCTACCTATTGTTTGTGCTTGGCCTTTGCTGTGATTCCCCCATATATGCCCTGACTAAAGGAACTGGATTCTCTATACAATTGTATTGATTTTTCTTTAAACCAGGAGGTAGCATCACCGTTTTTGTATCTTTAGCTTGCAAGTGGAATAGAACTTGATTCACATTGTTGAAATGTCCCCAGGGCTGTGGAGACAGATTTACAGATCACAAGACTTCAGGATGCAGCAAGAACATTATTTCTGTTCTGTATCCACAAGAGAGGAAGGCCAACATCCAAAAGGGCATTTGTAAGGTGGATCGGAGCTTGCAAGACTGAAGAATATACAAAGCAAAAGAGAGCAAGTGGCAGGCTCATCTGATCACATTCCCCAAGGACAATACCTACTTCCTACAATGAAAGAGCATAAGCTCCTTCTTTGAAATTGTGTAGGGCCACAACCCAGAAGCATCTGTTCAATTTCCTCTGGCTCTGGAAGTTAGGAAGTTAAGACCAGGAAGCTGCAGACTTCAAGATGAGAGCACTACAGTCATTTATAGCCTCTTTAATAACACTGTCTTCCTTTATTTTTAAACTGCAGTGTAATGTAGGAATAAATGAGAAAGAGGACCTGACCTGCAGTTAATCTGGCACAGTTTCACTGACTTCAGCAGCCCTGCACCAGTTCACACCAAACAAGGTTCTGAAGAACCAGCACAGTCTTGTACATACACACACACATTCTTGTCATTTCCTTCGCTCCCCAGATAGCTGGATGCTTTTTGATTTATAAATAAATAAATAAATAAATAAATAAATAAATAAATAAATTAAAA
>JAACYO010012630.1:0-10394 GCA_011074415.1 Stictonetta naevosa | reverse complement strand
TCTAATATGCTGAGCATTTTATTTTTCATTATTTTAAATTATAAATATTTTGTGGCGTTTTCAATTATATGATAATCTTTTTTGCAGTTCTTCAAGTCTTAAATAAATCTATGTATGTTATTATTTTACAGCTAAAACTAAGTTAGTTGCTTTCAGTGGAGAGTGCAACTTGAGACCTGTGAATGATGCCTCTAGACTGTAATAAGTACATTGGTACAAATGGGACATCAGAAGAACTGATGTGGTGAGAAAAAAGAAAAATCTGATGTATTAATATCTTCTTAAATAGAACAGGACTAATATACCTTCATGAAGTTCCTGAACAAAATATTGAAAGGATTAGGGTCTTTTAACCATCACTAGTTTGTTTGGGCATATTTTGTCTTAAATTCATTTTTCTAAGATGGCAGAAGGAAGATTTTCTACCATTTATCTCTTCAACTAATAATTTCAGATTTCCAAAGCATCATATATTTTTTTCTGTATCTGACTTCTGTATGTGTTATCAATGCAAAATAATGTTAAAATAATTAAGAAATGCTTTACTAAGTTGACTTTACTAGTAACTTGTTTTTTTTTTTTTTTTTTTTTTTTTTCCTTTTTTTTGAAAAAGTTATTATTTTTTCTTCTGCTAGAAAACAATCACTGTTTGCAGCTGTTTTGTTTTTTCCACTCAGAGTTTGTTACAGTGTTAAACATCCATTTTCTACCAATGGACAAGTAAACATTGAAGAGAAGTCAGGTAGATGAAGCTGTTGAAAACCATTCAAGAGATAACTGTGCAAGGGACTTCTCTGTGTCTCAGAGTACATCACTGTATTTAGTGTGAACCCCTTGACAAAAGGTAGACTTGCTCTCTTTTGAAAGTGCTTGCTCATCTATATAACCACATTGGCAAAGGAGAATTGAAGTTAATTTCCTAGCTTCCTTCCAACTGACAAAAATAGTCTGGGTAACAAGAGATTTGTGATGGTCCTGTAGCACACAAACATCCTCAGTCTGGATGATACTACGCATTTCTTCCTTTCCCTTAACAGTAACATATTTAGTCCTATCATTTTTCATCCGGGTTTCCTGTTCATGATCCCTTTGGACAGGCACGCTTGGACGTTTTTAGAAGGAAAATCTGAAGGACAAAGAGCACCAGATAGCCATGGTGCTTCGTGCATTATACTGGCAGTCAAAGGGGATGGTCACACTGCAGTGTCCTGCAGTGTGCAGACACTGAAGCAATTAATCTTCGTGCTGAGGGTGCCTCTGTGCCAGCGCCAGTCACATCAAGTCAGACCTGCCTGCTTACCTGCAGACGGAGGGAAGCACCCCCTGGCACCAGCCACAGCCTGGCACTCGCAGCAGGACTAGCGTGACTTCAGATGCCAGCAGCAACGTGGGGTCATGCTGTCAAGAGAGGGGAGATTGTTGGGGAAGGAAGTGGAGATTCGGGATCTTGATTCATGCGTATTTTTGAGGGTTGACGGATCTTGTCTGCAGAGACTGGGTATGCATGCCCCAGGTATGCATGCTCATTTTTATTTTTATTTTTATTTTTTTATTTTCTAAATCTTCAGAACAAGCTTGAAGTTTTAAAGTGTGTTAACATTTTGTGTTAGCATTTATGGACTACCCTCTGAAGTGAACCCCCAGTCAGGGGCGCCCTTTGATTCACATCACATAGGAATGTCAGAACATGCCAAATTGATTCATTTCAGCTAAACCAAAGCTAGAACATCAGTTTGAGTACACAGCTAGCATGCTCTAAACAGTAACATGCATTCAGTCCATGCAAACAGTCTAGAGCTACACCAAAACAGAGCTGCGGGTCTTCAGACCCAAAATTTTTGCCCCACAAGCCTGTTCCTGTTACATTGCACTGCTTGCTAATACAGGCTTTATGTTTAAAAACTAATCATTGTCAACATGTCCAGTACAGGCAGACAAATAAGCTGTTCCAAAGTCATTTTTTAGCCTTATCAGTTTTCCCCATAATTTTTACATCTTTAAGGTACTTTAGGACCCTGACCTAAACATCATATTGCAATGCAGGCACTATATTTCTTTCCCATGAATATCTTATTTTTGCTTCTTGCTTGCAATATCTTACATGGCTTTCTTTTTTTTTAAGTTTCTGTTTAATGAAAAAAAGCAATTCTGAAAGACTAAGAATACTTGATAGTAGAGCTCTTACAGTAAGTTTTTATTTGTAATTGTCCATCTGCTCCATTACTAGGTAGGATGAGAGCTGGGTGGCTGACAGTCTTCCCAAAAAAACACATCCTGCTTCAGCCAGCAGTTCCTGCGTTTGCAGTGGGAGTTGCTCAGTAAAAGTAACTGCCTTCTGATAGGTATGAATTTGTTTAGATTACATTAGGCTAATTTAGGTGATCGTAATGGTTCATATGAATCAGTTTTGTGGCTCACATGCTGCTAGAATCTCAAAAGAGCAGCCAGATGTTTCAGGGTTTGCACCTGGATTTAACACCTTCCTCAGCCATGAATCTGTCATCAATCTGCATCTGTTCCTTTGAATAGCTTCCAGTTTCAAGGGTGATCCATCCCTCAAATGCTGTTCTATGTCTTACTAAACAGTTTTCTTATTTCAACATGAGGCAGCTTGCTTAAAGTCATCAGTTGCTACAAAAAGTCATATACATATGTACATATTCTAATACTATAGTTTATTCTTCGGTTCATTACAGATGTAATTTAGATCTTTCATCTACACTCAGGTCTGTTGTGAATAAAAGACAAATGCAGTAATTGGTGAAAATATTTATGACACAGAATATTAAACATATCCTTACCTTCCCACTGTGAGAAAGTACAAGCTGAGTATCATCAAGAATTAAACTCAATTTGTCCTTTTCATTGCTCTTCTTTGGAGAATCCCTGTAATTTTTAGATACTGATCAGTCTTCACATATCTCTATAAGTTAGACAATTACAATATTAGTATTTCATTTTAGCAACCCAGAATGGAAAGCATTAAGTTATAGGTATACTATAAAGATTTATTGATTTTTTTTTTTTTTTCTCTCTCTCTAATGAACCAGGAATAGAATTAGAAGTTTTGATTCAGTTTGCATGAGATATACTGTTTTGTATTGTTTTGGTGTTTTCAGGTTTTAGTTCGATTTTTTGGTTTGTTTGTTTGCTTTTGGAGACATAACTGCAAAAACAGGACATATCTGAAATGTTCTGCCAAGGTACATGCTTATTGCTGGAAAAAAGTTTCTGGTTTATTACAAACTAGCAGTACTTCGTCTGTAAGCAGCCTGGTCTTGGCTGGCCCTCCACGGAATGTGGCTCTCTAGACATGGAAATGAGATGCAGTTCTGTCATTCATTCACCTCTGTTTGGATACCCTCTAAAACATATTTCAAACTGCCATTCTATGCCCAGTCTTTCAACACAAACTAGCTTGCATTAACTGCCTAGAGACTGTTAGAGAACAGGGATTTTTATTACTTGGTGGACAAAGAAATGCTGGCAAAGCTGCTTTGTTGCTTCTTAGTTATACAATTAAGCACTTTCCATACATTTGTTTGCAGAAGCTTAGCCACTCAATATGTTAATGCATTTCCACAGCATGTCAAAGAATCTATAGATCTTATTCATTATATTCAGAATATTTCATTGCAAAAGAGCCAGATGGAAGAAGATGAAACGTATCAGCGTTGAATTAGAGAAGGTTGGAGGGAACTCAGTGCCTGACTGCTGTTTTGTTACTGACAAATGTCCTTAATTCTGTGTGAAAATATTTCTAAATATTATCCTTGAGGTTTATGTCACAATTTGAGGTTCAGCTTAGGGTTTTTGTTATTGTGGTTTCTGTCTGCTTCTAGATGTCATTTCTGCTTAAAGAGCTTCAAGTGCACAGGTTCCATGAATCTACATGTAATACACTGTTTATAGTGGTTTTTTTTGTTGTTGTTTGTTTGTTTGTTTTTTTAATAATAATAATTGGATTGCCAATATTATAATTTGTTGGAGCACTTAGTGATTTAGTTCACAGAATGTGTAGTACATTAATCAGTTCATGATCAGTTATAAGGCAGAGCGTAAAAGAACCCATTATAAACCACACCTAAGAAAGAAAACCATGCTCCAACTTCATACTAGAAAATATAATGTGTAAATTCAATCAAAATGGACAAATCTTGTGTGTTTTTAGACTTGGAGATCTCACTTTAGAGAAGAAGGATAATCAGAGTGCAAAACCACTTTGTATTTGTCTGAACAATTCCTAGCCTGGGGCCAATACACTAGTACCTACTGTATGCAGGTATGGAAAACACAATGATAAACTCTATGACAAATTGCAACAGGTCACACTGAGAACAGGACTCACTGATCCTTCTGTAATTTCATTTCTGTAGTACTAAACACGTTGTTTTGGCTTTGTGTTAGGGATTGGTGTGTACAGTGTTGCAACAATTTGGCATTTTGCCTGGAGTTATGATCTATATTACTGCTGTTCCTGTCAGAAAGATACTAATCTGGTCTAGTGAGGTGATTCTGCTGCAGGGGTCATACCAACACTGAAGCAGAGGTGCAATTCAATTCATGATTTCCCTCCCAAATTCCTCTTAGATTGCAGATAGCCTGCTTATAACTCCTGACCTGACTCATTGCCTTTGAAGGAGCAGATGTCCTTACAGATTTGTTTTCTGTTTTAATAACAGATAAGCTGTAATGTAGAAAAAATTTTAGTTAATTCTTGTGAAGGAAAAATTTAAAGTTCTTGAACTGTGGAGATGCAGAAGAAAAACATAAGGTGAGAAAATGAACATAATTCTTCTTAGCTTTCACATCCACAAAATTCATTTTTCTGTAATAGTCAAAAGCAACAACTTGCCAAGCAACATCTCACCTTCTGATTACTGTCTTTCAGAGAAGGACCTGAGTTAATTCTTTGCAGAATTAGGGCTGGCAATTTTTACTGCCCTCTGCTTCTCAGTATGTCTTGAGCAGCTGCCTTTGACACTCTGGTGTTGCTCCTTTAATTCCAATCAGAGCAGCCTTGCAAGCACAGTAGCTAGCTCTCTCAGTACAATTGGGTTCAGCATGTGGGCTTGTGGAGAGCTCAAAAGTAATCCCTTACTCAACCTCTAGTAGCTATTCTCCTTGTCCCTGAACCCAATTCTTAGGCACAGCCCTGAGGCCTTGTTAATGAAGACTGAAGCAGCGATCATTCTCTGTTTAGCCTGGCCTATCTGAGTATGGGGATGGCCCACTCTTGCCCTTGTAGGATCATAGAATCACAGTCACAGTTTGGGTTGGAAGGGACCTTTAAAAGATCCTTTAGTTCCAACCTCCCTCCTGTCATGGGTAGGGACACCACCCACTAGGTCAGGCAGCTCTATACAACTTGGCTTTAAACACTTCCCAGGGACGGGACTTCAACAGCTTGGCAGCTTCTTCCCATGCCTCACTGCCCTTGTAGTAAAGAATTTTTTCCTGATGTCTAATATAAACCTACTCTCTTTTAGCTTAAAACCATTACCCCTTGACCTGTCATTACACTTCCTGATTGAATTCCTCCCTGTCTTTCCTGTGGAGTCCCTTTAAGTGTTGGAAGGCTGCAAAAGTTCTTTACAGAGCCTTCTGTAGGCTAAACAACTCCAGCTCTCTCAGCCTGTCTTCACAGGAGAGATGCTCCAGCCCCCTGACAATCTTTGTAGTCCTCCTCTGGACCTTCTCTAACAGGTCTCCGTCTTTCTTTGGCTGGAATCTCCAGAGCTGAATGTAGTAGTCCAGGTGGGGCCTCAAGAGAGGGTAGTAGAGAGGAGAATCTACTCCCTTGACTTATACTTCTTCTGATGCAGCCTGTGGTTGACACATTACAGGGTCATATTCACTTTATCATCCACAAATAACTCCAAAGACTTTGCCCTAAAGCTCTGTGATCTCCCTGACCTTTCAAGGTTTCTACCCCTGGGATTCCACTTTGTCCCTGAGTATGACAAAATCTGCTTACCTGAAGCCCCAGGTCAGTGCTCTGCTACAGATCTCCCTTGCCCTGTCCGATCTTGCACTCTTCATTTCATGACCACTGCAATCTCAGCTGCTAGTGACTTTCATCTGGACATGGTCGTACTTGTTAATGGACAGTAGATTCAGTTGTGTGTCATGCTGGTTGGCCCAGCATGACATAGCACCTATACCAGACAGTTATCCTCAAGCTCCTAGACAGCTTTTTTGCCCCACCGTACTGCTCATACAGGAGATGACAGGGTGGTAAAAACACCAAGGGACAACCAGTGTTAGTGGCCCCAGAAATTTTCTCAGGTTGTTGAACCCAAGGGGTTGGTCAACTCCCGCTCCCTGAAACGGTGGATAGTAACACACTCCCCACCACAGTGTCACTGCTGAGTCACTGCTCTTTCTTCTGAACCTGACCTCCAGCTCTCACCTGACTTGTTGTGTGTCCCATAGAGGGGCCCTGTGTGTCTATGTTGTTCCATCATGCTGAGAAACATTCCCTCTTCCTCTTCCCTGTCCATCTATACTTAAGGGTTTTTACTTGTCCTCTGCTCACCCCAGTCATACAAGCTCTTCCACCATACTTTAGCCACTGCAGTGGCTCTTCTATGGCTGCATGTCAAACTCTAGTTCTTCATGTTTATTTCCCTACTAGTTGTGCACATACCCAGGGGTGGGAGCCTTACCACCCTGTGATACTGGTCTTAAGGTCTCTTTTGCTCTGTTACCCTGCACTTTTTGCTTTCCACCCTATCTACCACCTCTTCACTAGGCTCCAAGTTGTCGTCTCTCTTCTGCATTTTTTCTCATTCAAAGTTTTTTTCACTGAGGTTTGATCTTTCCACAAAAATAATACATTCTATATTAACAACACCAAGGACAGATTTGGGTTTTATATAGCTTCCTCCATCTTACTGGGAGACTGCTGGAGAAGTTGTTCCCTTCCTGCAATATAGCTTATGGCTTCTGAAGTAATGATGCCGCCGTCACATTGAATAACAGACTGTGTATAGCAGCATTAACTAGCTTTTAGAGATGTAAACTCACAGTGGATATCAAATTGTGAGTAGTTGCTTATAGTTTATAAATCCTGACAGCTATTTCCTGATAATCTTCTGATTCTGTCATATTTGCGTGACAACAGTCTTGAAGGTCTCAACCTATCATTGCTGTGTGAATTTCTGATAGGATCTGTAGTTGGTTGAATTTGTAATCAGTCTGGTGGTTTGTTTTGATAGTTTAACTTATTTATTTATTTATTTATTTATTTATTATTTTAGTTTTCTGCCAAAATAGAGCATTTATACTACCAAGTTCTTATACAGAATTTGTGTGAATAAATTTAAGCTCATATGCATTGTCATAATGGTTTTATAATTTAAACTGTGGTCATTGCCATGACATTCTAATTTTTTTCCATACATACAGCCATGCACAAAGCTTGCCTATATAGAAGCCCTCATGAACAGAATTAATGCTCAATTTGCAGCCAAGCTGTGGACTAAAGTATTATTACTAAATCTTTAATCCTGGAGAATTTAATAAGTATGAATTTTAGGGTTTTCATTTTGAAATGACATTTACGGAAGTCCAGTGTTGATTTTGTCACTAAAAAAAAATTCCAATTTCTTGGGATGTCAGACTATTTGTTAGCTAAATCCCCAGCCTTAGTCAGAGAATGTCAATAGAAAACAATCTAGTCACCTAGCTGTCCCTATAAAATTGGCAGTTTCTGCATGCTTTTGTTTTAGATGAGACATTTCAGAAAATCTTGAACATTTCAGTCAGGTAGATATTCTCACCAGATAGTTAGATAACAGCTATATCAAAATGACTATATCAAAAACTGTGCAGTCATAGGATTTTTGGGGGAGGGGGGCATTAATGAAGTGTGAAATATCTTCTGATTTGAGTGGAAGTTTGAGTTGTTTTACAGACAGTCCCAATTCAATTTCCTTCTGAATTTGATGTTACTCTTGCAGTAAAGAGTTTGGAGGAAAGAGTTCTGGCTTCCATTTTAGATTTTACCTGTAATTTCTTTAGTGAATTCAGGAAAGTCCTTTAGTGTTAGATCACTGACACTGCAGATTATACTTAAAAAGATGCTGAAATCAACTTCTGTAACTGCAACTGAACAACTGCTACCAAGTGATAGTTTTCAGCAAAGAATATGGTTTTGTTTGTTTATGTGTTTGAGCTCAACCTCCACACAGTCCCACTAGCATGCAGGAACTTTCACTTATGTTCATGCATGCTCACAGTAACATACAACATCTGTTTACAAGCTGCTTATGACCTGAAAATGTTTAGCAGTCATAATATGAAATAAGAGGATGGTATATTTCTTGCCTATGTGAATATGATGAAGGATCAATGTTGTTAGAGAGAAATGAAAATGTCTGGAGCTTCCTGCAGGGTTGTGGATTCTTTCACTATGTAAGTAGAGTAAGGTATACAAAGTAGTTCAAATAAATTTCTGTTATCAATTGAAAAAAAAATAGCTATTATTATTTCCAGTTCTAATAGTGTGCTGCTCGTTGTTGATTGCTTAATGAATGCAGTAGGTTATTTCAGACAATAAATTGCTCCCACAATCTTTGCTATAAGTATTCGTTCAGGTATCCTGTACTCAAACATGTTTTTTATGGCCACATAGACGATATGATATATTTCTGTTACGTGGCTGGATGAATCCAGCAGCTCCATGAATCATGCTCCCCATGTGAATTATGAATTGAGAACTTGCTGTCCGCAGTATTTGCTGAAAAGAGCAGTCATTCCTGTTGATAGTGATTCCTGTGTGCCAGTAGAAATCTGCAGAAAGTGAATGCAGATAGTATAAAAACAATGGGGATTTTTTAAAAGGACAGAATAATAATTAGAATAATTGAATATTTTTAGACTTTGCTCCATGCCTCTCTGTGGAATGAGAGGTTATTTATTTATTTAGTCTCAGTAGAATGGTGAGGATTCATTTATGTAATGTCTGGTAGTGCTGTAACTGCTAAAGCTATTGTTTTTCATTACCGTGTTTGATGGGCTAACCAAGATCTTGAAAATAAATTCAGTCTTTCTTTTCTACAAGCTGTTGTAAACTATGATACAGTGATACTTTTTCTGTGCCTTTCTTTCTATTCTTTTGCAGTAGGTATATCCAAGTGCTCTAGAGTATTTACATGAAAAATTATGCCCATGGTAAGCATGTAGTGTGATGGAATGTTGGTGTGGCTCCATGAAATGCCAGGTTAATAACCCAGAGCTGCAGAAAGGGGCAGTCCCCTTCCCAAGCTTCCTTTACCCTACCTCTACCTTTCACAATCTATCTGCTCAGGTGCTTACATTGTGCATCTTCTTATTGGCTTCTTTTTTTCATGGCCCTGCTACTCATTGGACTCCTCCATAACCTAACAGTGTCCTGACCCACCCGAAAACTAACCCATCTGGACCACTGACCTGAGTTTATTCATCAAAGATTTTAACAGAGTCTGCAGCTGGAAGAAGGCTGGTGACACAGTCATACAGCCAGGACTGCTGAGGAGCAAGAAAGAAAGAAAAGGGAAGAAGTGGAAAGTGAGCCCGTCCCTTGCAAGTAGCCATAGTCTGGTGACCAGCTGCTGGTCAGCAGACTGGGGGTTAGGTGGTATGTGTTTGGAGACAACCTGCTGCAGCAAGGACATCACTATTCCAGCTGAGAGATCATTAGAAAGCAAGCACGAACTTATCTTGAAACAGGCAATTCATTATTTTAATTTACCTCTTGCCTGAACCCAGCACCTATGTTTTGACCAAGTAATATATCAGACAGACTTGAATGCCACGATGTGCATTCTCTGTGTCAAACATCAGACAAAATTTCCAATGCTCCTCATGTTCATTTCATGCCAGAGTGAATTGAGATTATATACTGTCCTTCAAAATGATCATGCAATGAGGACTGAAGCAAAATAATTAGTCTTTGTTGTGGTTTATATCTCAGTCAAGCCAGGTTCATGAGAGTTTTGGTGGATTACCAGGAGACGGTGGTTGGAAAAGGCATGTTTTTCAGATGCTGTAATAAATATTTAGGTCTGACAGCAAGATGCCTTTACTTGCCTTGTAGATAATTCTTTCTGAGGGGAGAACTGAAATATGAGTTTGTCTCATTTCTTCTGTTTTGCTGGTGGTTCTTCTGTGCATTGTTCCTTATTTCTCTCTATGACCTTTTTGTTCATGCTGTTTTGAAAAGTGAGGAGACACCATGGTTCTGCTTTGTGTTCCACAGAGAATATAAAGGAACACTATATTTTCCTTTTATTGTAAACACCTTTTCTTTCTTGAAATAACCACCTTTCATTCTCATTATTTATAGTCCATCGTAAATGCATAAAGCACTTCACAGAACACATAAGGCAAAGTCTCTGCACTTCAAAGAG
>JAACYO010012620.1:0-20368 GCA_011074415.1 Stictonetta naevosa | reverse complement strand
ATCAGCACTCTTCTCATCCTAATCCAAAACATAGCACCCTACCAGCTACTAGGAGGAAAATTAACTCTGTCCTAACTGAAACCAGGACAGGGGAGCAACTAAGTGACGAGGGATGAGGAAAAGGCTGAGGTGCTTAATGCCTTCTTTGCCTCAGTCTTTAGCGGCAAGACCAGTTGTTCTCTAGATACCCAGTACCCTGAGTTGGTGGAAGGGGATGGGGAGCAGAATGTGGCCCTCACAATCCACGAGGAAACGGTTGGCGACCAGCTACAGCATTTGGATGCACGCAAGTCGATGGGGCCGGATGGGATCCACCTGAGGGTGCTGAGAGAACTGGCGGAAGAGCTGGCCAAGCCGCTTTCCATCATTTATCAGCAGTCCTGGCTATCAGGGGAGGTCCCAGTCGACTGGCGGCTAGCAAATGTGATGCCCATCTACAAGAAGGGCCGGAAGGTAGACCCGGGAAACTATAGGCCTGTTAGTTTGACCTCAGTGCCATGGAAGCTCATGGAGCAGATTATCGTGAGTGTCATCATGCGGCACTTGCAGGGCAACTAGGTGATCAGGCCCAGTCAGCATGGGTTTATGAAAGGCAGGTCCTGCTTGACGAACCTGATCTCCTTCTATGACTAAGTGGCATGCTTAGTGGATGAGGGAAAGGCTGTGGATGTGGTCAACCTTGACTTCAGAAAGGCTTTTGACACCTTTTCCCACAGCATTCTCCTCAAGAAACTGGATGCTCCTGGCTTGGACTGGTGTACGCTTCGTTGGGTTAAAAACTGGCTGGATAGCCGGGCCCAAAGAGTTGTGGTGAATGGAGTTAAATCCAGTTGGAGGCCTGAAGGGATGAAAGATATGGACACCAAATGCCTCTTGAACAGGAGACGTTTATTGCCCTTTTTCACTACTACCTATACTTTCCCCATAGCCCCACGTGCTGTCCACGCACCCAAATCTGTCATAGAGACCCCCAGACATGCTCCTCGAGCCAGCCAGCAATTCGCCACTGCCCAAAGCTCATCTTTAACACTGTAGACAATTTACTTTATCAAGTTATCAATTTACTTGCTCAAGTTTTTGTTTCTACCACTTGTTTCCTCATTATCTCTAATTCAGGGACATGTGAAACAGTGCAAAGCCACCTGCGAATTCCTCTCCCACAATTCCCCCTTTTTTATTTTCAACCAACCAAACGCTTTCTATAGATTTTTCTATCAAGCACCGCAGACATTGCAATAAGCAAGGTACAATAAGCAACAGTGAAAATCACAAGCAGAATTACGATTGTAAAGTAGTGTGCCTACTAGAATCTACATCAGTCAACAAGCCACTAAGCGCTAGGGATATTGCTTCGCAGCGATGCTGCGTCCCGCTCACACAGCACAATCACAATCATGCAAAGTGACCGTTTGCACTTCTCATTCATACCACAAGAAAATATCACTTAAAATAATTTGTCCGCGGCTTCAGGAGGTCCTAGTCTACTCCTGTGATGAGCGGCTGAGAGTGGAGACCCCTCCGAGGAAAACGCTCGGGGTGCACCTAGGGGCGTCCACTCCAGAGTCGATCCCACAGCCGAGCAGAGCGTCTCCTGGCACAAGGAATGATGCTATTATATAATTACACCAAAGAGATGAATTGCAATAAGGAGCAAGAGTGGCATTGACCATTTGTTTCATGATTTGGTTTTTGCCCGAGCAATTGAACCTTACACATGCTGTTGCTGTTACACATCCCAGGATATGTAATTCCTGTGGCTCTAGGGGCGCTCGCGGTAAGTAGACAGTCCAGTCTTTGTTATCTGCCGGGATCCCCACCAGACATGTCGTAAACGTGTTGTTTCATTGGCTCCACCAGATCCAGGAACCTCCTCCTATCAGTTCCAACTTCCTCCTTTCTAGCTTGTTTGCCACACTATGCCCCCCCGAGCCACCTCCCTCCTGACCTTTAGTGCACCGCTGTATTAATCAGCTCCAGATTGTCACCAAACGGGTCACCCATAATTCCCCCTTTTTTTGTTGTTTCTAATAGCCATACCATGCGCATTGAGTGACTAATCATTTTTTGCAGGCATTGCAATAGGCATGGCATGACTACTAGGATTGCGACAAATGCGATAAGCAGGATAAGTGCTCCTTTTATCAGCTCTGTCAACCATCCAGTTATTCCTAGCCCCTTTAACCACAAATCTAATCCCAGTGAGCTTGTTGTTAGCTTGTCAGATAGTTCATTCAGCTTTTTCAGCTGTTGAAACACTGTCTGGGATTTGTTGCTCAGATTCATGCAACATACCCTCAAATTCCTCACACCCATGGCCTTGGGCTAATAGCAAGAAGTCGATAGCGGCCCTGTTTTGCAAAGTAGAGTGTTGAATAGAATCAGTATCTGCCAAGAGAGCACTTAGCGCAGCAGACCTGGCGTTGTTTTGTTTGGCAAGCCAGCACCCTAATTTATTGAGTGTTGTCAGAGCCTGGGCGGCAGCAACACCGGGTGCAAGGAAGGAGGCTGTGATAACTTTATCAGCGTCCCAGAAATCAAGATTGTCCTTGCAGTCTTTCTGGTAGTGATTGACCGCTCATCTTGTCCGCCTATGGAGCTTCATGATATTCAAGATCATAGACGTATTAGGTGTCAATAAAGTTAAAAGTCCCAAAGTGCAAGGTCCTCCCGCAATATGCGAGGGGACACCCTGCCAGGCCCGGTCGCTGCAAATAAGGAACACCCCGGCTGGCAAGGCCAGTGGTGCATTCGAGGACCTAGATATGTTAGGGGTGGTATAATTGCACCATTCAGATTCATTCTGGTACACAGATAGGCTGGCCGTGATGTTAACCACAGTTATATTTTTCCCAGTATAATTGAACTTTAAGCAGGCAAGTGCATTAACACTTCCCAAGATATCAAGCTCCTGAGGCTCCAACCTCCTATTGGACCACCCAACCATCCCAGTTGTTCACTGCCTCTCTGGAGTTATTTCCTGTATCTTAGAGGTTCCACCTCCCCACAAGGTGTGGCCCTGTCGATGTGCTGCTAACCAAATTTGTCAGATCCTTATCTTCTAGCGGAATCCCAACTAGGCAGGTCGTGAACGGATTTCCCACGCTGGCCATAGACAGACACATATCCCTTCTTGTCCTGTCATGTTGGCGAAGGTGACCCAGATGTTGCGGCATGGTTGGATGGAGACCCAGGTCTGGCAATAACCGACGACAGTGGCAATTGTGAGGAGGAGGACAACCATGGCCTTACCCCCCTTGCTGGTACCCCTCTTGGTCTGTGACCTGTGGAGACACAAGCATACCCTCGACCCCAATGTTATTAGAGGCTGGGGTCCCTCCCGAAGACCTGTATTTAAAGTTTTTGCCATTACTTAGGCCTGCTCTGATTGTGGCACCCGTGACAGCGCGGAATTCAAATTTTTTTAATGTTTTATTATAGGTGGTACCTTTTCTGTGAGGAAAGGGTAATGCTAGGTGATTCATTACGTAAAGTGCCTCTCCCAACCTGTTCTGTGGTGTTTCCTGGGTGACTCCCCCTTTTTGTTTATTTAGCAGTGCTTTCAAGGTGTGATGTGTGCGCTCAACAATGGCTTGACCCGTGGGGGAATGAGGAATTCCTGTGATGTGTCGGATACCCCAAGTTTGAAAAAAGGTTTGAAGGGATTGACTACCATAGGCAGGGCCACTGTCGGTTTTTATTCCCTTTGGGATGCCTAGTGCTGCAAAAGCAACATGGAAGAGAGCCTGGACATGGCAACTAGTTTCACCCACCGCAGCTGTCGCCCAAATAGCATGAGAGAAAGCATCTACCAATACATGAACATATTTCAAGCGACCAAATTCTGGAATATGCGTTATGTCAGTCTGCCATAACTGTAAGGACCATAGACCTCTATGGTTTACCGTTAAAGACAGGGTCGAAACATGTTGTTGACAGTCAGGACATGTTTGGACAGCAGCGGTGGCGGCAGCGGCGGGCCCGGGAGCAGCAGCAGGCGGAACATGGCAGTGCCCAGTGCGTGCGGGCGGGCGCTCAAACCTGAGAAACGCAGCAGCTGGCGGCAGGGCGGGCGGGCGGGTGCCCGGAGCTGACAGTGGGACGGGTGGTGGCGCTGATGGCCACAATAGCATCAAGCACAGAGTGGCCGCCATGGGTTGGGATATTGTCTCTGCCTCTATTCCCAAGTCTATCAGGTTTGCTTTCTCTGGCGGTACGCAGTTACCGCTTTTTATTTCACCCGCTCCTCGAGCCAGCCAGCAATTGGCCACTGCCCAAAGCTCATCTTTAACACTGTAGACAATTTACTTTATCTCGACCTTGCTCAAGTTTTTGTTTCTACCGCTTGTTTTCTCATTATCTCTAATTCAGGGACGTGTGAAATAGCGCAAAGCCACCAGCGAATTCCTTTCCTACAGAGGCTGGTAACTAGTGGAGTCCCCCAGGGCTCAGTACTAGGGCCAGTTCTCTTTAATATCTTTATCAATGATCTGGATGAGGGGATCGAGTGCACCCTCAGGAAGTTTGCAGATGACACAAAGGTAGGCGCGTGTGTCAATCTGCTCGAAGGGTTGGAAGGCTCTGCAGGAGGATCTGGATAGGCTGGACCGATGGGCGGAGGCCAACTGTATGAAGTTCAAGTGCCGGGTCCTGCACCTGGAGCACAACAACCCCAAGCAGCGCTACAGGCTGGGAGATGAGTGGTTAGAAAGCTGCCTGGAAGAGAAGGACCTGGGAGTGATGGTTGATAGTTGGCTGAATATGAGCCAGCAGTGTGCTCAGGTGGTCAAAAAGGCCAACAGCATCCTGGCATAAGAAGCAGTGTGGCCAGCAGGACTAGGGAAGTGATTTTCCCCCTGTACTCGGCTCTGGTGAGGCCGCACCTCGAGTACAGTGTTCACTTTTGGGCCCCTCACTACAAGAAGGACATCAGGGTGCTCCAGGGAGTCCAGAGAAGGGCAACGAAGCTGGTGAGGGGCCTGGAGAACAAGTCTTATGAGGAGCGGCTGAGGGAGCTGGGATTGTTCAGCCTGGAGAAGAGGAGGCTCAGGGGCGACCTTATCGCACTCTACAGGTACCTTAAAGGAGGCTGTAGCAAGGTGGGGGTTGGTCTATTCTCCCATGTGCCTGGTGACAGGACGAGGGGGAATGGGCTAAAGTTGTGTCAGGGGAGGTTTAGGTTGGATATTAGGAAGGACTTCTTTACTGAAAGGGTTGTTAGGCATTGGAATAAGCTGCCCAGGGAAGTGGTTTAGTCACCATCCCTGGAGGTCTTTAAAAGGTGTTTAGATGTAGAGCTTAGTGATATGGTTTAGTGGAGGGCTTGTTAGTATTAGGTCAGAGGTTGGACTAGATGATCTTGGAGGTCTCTTCTAACCTAGATGATTCTGTGATTCCGTGATTCTGTAAGATTTTGGCCTAGTGTTTGCTTAGTATGTGCTTTGTGTTGTGAAATTGCAATGCAACTAGTATCTTGTAAAAGCTAATTCCATCATGATTCTGTTTTTGTTCATGCTATAATTCTGACTCCAGATATCTAACTTCAGGAATATTTGTTTCAAGTACATAAATTAAAAATCAACAACAACCAATAAAAAAAAAAGGAAGAAAGGAAAAGTTATTTTACATTCAAGTTATGATAATATAACTTGGGAAATCTACCAAGATTTTTGTTTCAGCTGTCCCACCTTTTAAAGAGTTTTGAAGTCTTTGTTTATTTTCAGGGGCAGGTATTAGAGCTCCAAGCACCCACATTAATCTGGTAACCTGTGTAGCCTTTCCAAACATTTTGGGAAATTCAAGAGCTGTTTGGAGGTCTTTCATTAGAACCATTGAATCATTAAGTTTGGAAAAGACCTCCAAGATCATCTGGTCCAACCATCCCCCTACCACCAATAACATCCACTAAACCATGTCCCTAAGCACCAAGTCCAACCTTTCCTTAAACACCCCCAGGGACGGTGACTCCATCACCTCCCTGAGCAACCCCTTGCGATGCTTAACCACTCTTTCTGAGAAGAGAAGTCTCCAAATTTCTGACCTGAACCTCTCCTGGCGCAACTTGAGGCTATTCTCTCTTGTCCTATCGCTAATTATCTGTGAGAATAGGCAACCCATCATCATTTCTAAATCATTAGATGATTCAGAAACTAGTAAACCATGCTGTCATCTATCATGCTTGTTTTATACCCTGTTGTGAAAATAATTTTTACTGTGAAGTCATGAGAGGTTGGCAGGAAGATATGCCCACCAAACATAAAGTAGCTGCTTCCTGACACAGGCATGGAAAACCTCCCTAACTGTAGCTGACTTATTTTGTCTTAGATCTGAAGTTCTCCTTGTTCTAGTTACCCTTTGACTATAATTTGTGCTATCTACAAGCATCTGAGGCAGTTTACTGAACTTTTTCCTAGTTGGGGGTGGTGGGAGGTCAAGATCTATTTTTAATGCTAGGAAAGCAATATGCATGAGCTCCCATCTCCTATCAGATGCATAAGCCCTCATAAATTATTTCTGAGTACACAAAGTTTGTAAAATTTTAACCTTTCTGAAATGTTTCCTCCTTTCTCACTGTAAATAAGGGATTTAGGATTGCCCAGGTAGAACTTCAACTTATACCTGAAATCAGGTAGATCCAGATACAGAAAATTTGATATATCTGATATCTGAATCCAGATAGCTGTAGTGAAGTACAGTGGCATTGTGAAAAATGCCTATCAATTAACTTAATGGGCATAGAAGATTTTCACAAAGCAAGAACAACCTCTGGCTTATTAATAACCAGGCTGTTATCTGATTGTTCAAGTAGAACATGATGTTAACACCAGCATTGTGCAATCTGATATGAAAGTATTTGAAATTCACTCTTTATGTGATTGCATCCGATTGCAAAACTTCATTTATTTCATATCTCTAACAAAAGCAACAACAACAAAAAATAATGTTATCTTATTTCAATGGGTTGATCAAGAAACAGCCATCTCATGCAGACATTTGTCTGCATACGTATATAAATACACAAAAGCTACTTCACGACTCTCTTGAAGCATAGTAAGCTGGATCTGAGGTAAGATGCATGTCTAATAATTTCATCTCTAATTTGCAGCCATTTGAAAATGTGAACTTTTTTCTTGTCCTTTCTGCAGTAAAGATAGAAATAACTTTGATTTTAAGAGTTAGGGTTTATTTGTAATATTTAAAATAAATTTCCAAATGTCCATACAGCATTCTTCAGTACCAATAACAATTCTGACAAAACTTTTTTTTAAGCTAGGGACTTTAACTTTTATCCTACTTGTTATTACTTTATTATACTTGTTTTTTATTAACTTAATATATTTATTGTTTCAAGATCTTTTGGGACTGTCTAACAGTTTTGTTGTTTATTGCTTATCCTGAATATGTTAGTTCTCTTTTTTTTCTTTTTTTTTTCAACTCTATAGGGCTTACTTAAAAAAAATTTACAAAACCTCTGAGAAAAAAAAAAAAAAAAACTATTTCACTTATGCATACAGAATATGTAGTTCTGATTATAAGATTCTGGGAGGAGGTTTTTGTCTTTGTTTTTTCTCATCAAAGAGAACGAGTGTGTCAGACAGTCTAACATATGAATTTGTAACTTGGTGCTCTCGTATGCCAACGGTGTGGTTGTTTAGTGCATGCTTTGAGAGTTGATTTTAAAGGTCTTAAAGAGTCTGTTTTAATAATTCATATTGATTCAGTAGGGGATGAAGATGCTTGACATGTTAAATGATTAGCATTTACATTACGAACATGTTAATTACTGTATTTTTAATGCTACTAGCTTCTATAAACCAAGATAAGAGCATTCTTAAAGGGACACCAGTAGATTTGGAAGATGCTGGAAAACAGTTATAAAAAACAGTGCTAGAAATATTTCCTCTATTTCTTTTCATTCTTCTGTCTCTTCTCTTACATTTCAGCATGGAAGTTTTATTTGTTTAGCTCTTGCACAGCACACCAACCCCAAGCTAAAATAAAAGACCCAGGAAGCTAAATAGATTAGAAAGTATTTGGTCATTCAGTTTGCATTGATCGGTGGTGACGCAGTGCTGAATGGGGTTGCAGCTTCCCCAACCTCCCACAGCCCCATGTATCCACAGCAAAGGATGCTTTTACAGACCCAGTCACGTTGCTTTGGTTTTAAGCTGAAGTTAGAAACCTTTATCTCCTGTAGTGCTTAATTCACAAAGGTGCCTATCAAAATAGCAGAGTTAAACGATTCACAAATATGCACTAAAGCAGAAGGGAATTTACTTTTGAGCAATGCAGCTTGATACGACATTGTGTTGCAGATCACAGCACTAACCTTTTCCTATATCTCAGAGCCATTGCAGCCACACCTGGACATACACGTGTATCTATGGTACATACTACCTTGAGGAAGATTTGTGGTGCGAGGGAAGGATGAAAACTTGCAGGCAGTCTTGAATGAATGAGGCTGTGTGTGGTAGTTTCACACTTATGGCCAACTAAACTCCACGACACCACTCTCTCACTGCCCCTTCTCAAAGGAAGAGGGGAGAAAATACAGTGGAAAAGGGTCAAAGGGTTGAGATAAGGACAGGGAGATCACTTAACAATTACCACCATGGGCAAAACCCCACAGACCACAGGGAGACAGACTGCTCCACTATGGGCTTCTCCACGGGCCACGGGGGAACTTCTCTGGTGCCTGGAGCACCTGGAGTCCCTTTTGGAGCTGGCAGGAGCTGGCTCTGTTCTGACATGGGGCAGCTGCTGGGCTCTGCTCACAGAGGCCACCCCTGCGGCCCCCCTGCCACCAAAACCTTGCCACATAAACCCAGTGCACTGTGATACATATAAGGCAGTCAGTAAATAGAAGTCTATTAATATTGGTCAGGGATGGAAATGATGTAGGAGATCTCTATGTCAGTACAGAAGATGCCGAAAAGGGAAAATATCAGACAGAGTTCAAGAAAACCTCTCAGATCAGGCTGGAGTAGCTACCCCCCATCTTCACAATATCTAGCTCTTACAGTTGTATTTCCAGAGCTGTCCTGAGGCAGGGAGCTCCAGAAGAAGAATCATTTCCATAAATCAGTGAGAGAAAACCTTTTATAAGGCACCTATATGAGAATGGGGCTGGAAATTCATTACCTGATGCAGAATTCTGGCCATTGGTAAATCACTGGGGCTACTGAATTGTCCCCATGGATAAAGCCCTGCAGGAACTGTATTCAGAGGTTGGATAGAGGAGGGAAAGTTACTGAAGACAGAATTAAATCTGAGGTTTTTCTGCACTTAGTCTTCTTCAATGTATTTGGGATGCTAAAGAGCACTAACACATTTCATTTATGAAGTCTGCAATGGCATCTCTATATGTCCAGCTATTTTTTAAGAAGCCCTAACATAAAAAGAGTAATCATGTTTTTTGCCCCTTCAAAGTGCTCCTATATATTGTCTCAACAGGATCTTTAATTGGTACATAATGATGTCATTCATTAAAAATGCAGTAGTCAGGCAGCAAGGGAAGAGGCAGAGGGCAGCAGCCTGTGAGTTTTGAAATTTATGGAAAGATTTCTCAACTGGGCATTATATTTAAGCTTGGGGCTGCACCCTCTAACAGCATGGGTGCACATGTTTGTCTGGAGCTTTCATCCCTGTCTCTTGCAGTTTGAAAGCCTGAGGCTTTAAGACGTGCTTCTGCGTTTTCTTTCTTTTGGCCAGTCTTGGCATATCATACCATGTTTTAATTTGTAGGAGGGTGAAAAGGAGGAGGTGCTGAAAAGCCCTAGGAAAGCAGTATGTTTCTAATTTCTTCAAAATCCAACCAAGTGATGGGAAATTCACCAAAAAGATTGTAGTGTGATTTTCAAGCTTTCAGAAAAAATAGCAGATATCCCAATAATTTCTAAAATCCTGAAAAGACGTTCAGATCATTAGGTATTTTTTAAGGAAGAACAGCTTTGGGTCTGCCTTGTCCTCTGCTAGCATAACTGTAAAGACTGCTTTATTTTTTTTTTCTTGCAACCACTGTAATTAATACCATAAGCACTTTTGTTTTGAATTTCTTTGGTTTTGTTGTTGTTGTTGATGTTGTCAAAAATAAAAACAGATATTTTGTTATCACCTGAATCCAGGTCTGTATAACAAGCATCAAGCATTCTGAAAGGGCCCAACATAGAAAATGCTATTCATGGGATATTTTCACCCGGTTTCTTGGATTCAGGGAACTCCATGAAATAGAAACACTGACGTTCCTGAAAGTGCAATTGCCTAATTCAATAATAAAATATTAATAACCAAGTTTCCTCCCCTGTTTCCTGTATGCTACAGCCTAGCATGTGCATCCTCAATCTACCCAGATAATCCAACCACAGAGCTGCAATTCCCGCTTGGTAAGTGTTTGTACAGCCCAAGACATCCTTTGGTTAGAAACCTTACATAAGGAGATTGCAGGCTGCTTGGTGCAGTTTTACATGAGCAGATTAACAGCCTTCCTGGTGGGTTTTTATTTCTTCGACCAGGTTTTTAGCCTAACACCTTTATTCTTGTCATTTTACATGTGTTCTAAAGGACGTTTCTCATACATCTTGAACAGTCTATGAGTCAGCATTTTTAAATTTGAAATTAGGCTCCTAAAACTATATCCAGGAATATAAATACCGTCACAGTTTTGGAAAGTGTTAAATATCCTGTAAATGTCACCAAACCAGAGTTTTAAAATTAAAATAGTTTATAATGTATAGCTACTTTCCAGAAGGCATTTCTCTGAAAACATTGGAGATGAATGAAAAAGGCAGGAATTGGTAATCAAAAATGAAATTTCCAGTTGACCAAATCTTCTACATCATCACTGCTGTTTTTGTGGTCGATGATTGTGTATTGTTTTCTTTTAATCAAAACTAAAACCCATGTGAAGGCTCTGACAAGCACTAAAAACAAATTTGCATTACTTTTCCCATTTTTTTCTTTACTTCTCTGTTATAAATGTTTTTGACATTTTGAATATGAAAAAAAAAATAAAATAATATGCCTAAAATTTTCAAAATGGGACTTGCAAATTAGCAACATATGTCCTGGTGATGAGGTTTAAAGAGAAACTTTGGCCACAGAGGTGTTTATGTGATTTTCAATAATAAGCAATTACTTTAATTTTTGCTTAGAAGTTTTTGGTTTCTTTTGAAGCTCAAGTCAGGAAGTTTCTGTGCCCTGGACAACAATTCCTAAATGTGTACTTACCCCAGAAATGGTTTTAAATCACCTCTAAATGAACAGAAGCACAGTATTAAAGCCTGTATTAAACATTACTGCTGGAGAAGGTTCTGAGCAGTAATGGATTTAAATACAAACACAAGCCATGTATTCACCCTGCTTCAGACCACACATTCTATATGAAATTGTAATTCCCTTTTTCCCAAACTCTTGGACAAATGGGTAGTACATAAAAATTTTAATTTTGACTATACTAATGTGAAATAAATACACATAACACAACCTGGCCTTCAAATGGGATGAACAACTAGCCATAATGCATCTGCTCTTTTCACTTAGGTCCAAGCATCTTTTCCTGGATCAGTTTCCTGGGCTGAATTTCTCATCACTGCCACTGACTGCCACCTGAATCTCCACACCATTTTGTCATTAAAATGAGATGCTCTGACTATTCTGTAAGTAGGCGACAGAAAAAAATGTAATGAGCAGATGAACATGGCATAGCCCCAGTGACCAGCAGGAGCTGCTGTAGGTAATGTGGGTTCTTGCAGAGCCAAGATAATGGATTTGGGGTTAAGGCTGTGTCTGGAGTTGAATGTGTTTTGATGTCTTCATATATTTCCCTAATCATCAATTAATGTTTATTCCCCACACCCACACAAAAAAACAATCAAAAAAACCCACCACCAACAACAAAAAAAGCAACAGGAGGGCAAGTCTTTCCTAGTGATGTTTCTGCTCTCAGATACAACCTCTGTTCCTCTTATTTAGTTCTTAAAGGAACAGAAAAGGAATGTTGAAAATGTCTAGAGTAGAAACTGTGCTCAGTGAGTGATTCTCTAACCTGTATTGCCAAAGGAGCTGCACAATGGGTGAGACATGGGAACAGAAAAGGTTCAGGACAACAGTCCATAGACAGGGAAAAGGCAATGCCAAAGGTGCACCAAGTTACTGTTTTGTGCAGTTGCACTCGAGATCAAAGTTTATTCAGGATGTATATTTTGGGCAATGTCTTCAGCAATTATAATAAATTATCCAGGTAAGTGATGGTAACTAAGAAGAGCTGGACTCCATGTTCAGCACAAGGGCTGTTGTGTGTTGCTCTGCAATCTGGTAACATTTTCACACATTCTTCTAACAAATGCCTGCTTTGCTGAAGTCCTTACTGATGCTGCAGGCACTGACAGGCAGGGACGCAGGCCACCCTTGCAGAAAATATATCCTCTCATGTCTAAATTCTCACTTTTTAAATTCCTGTATGTTAGGTAGACACCTAACTTTCAGCTCACCAAATATTGCATTTTTTTTGACAAACCGATCCCTTACAGCAGAGCACATTTTTTGTGGCAACTGTTGATATAACTCCTGGCCATAATAGTTATTTTATATTTTATTTTATTTTATTTTATTTTTTTCTAAATAAGGATAAACCTCTTAAATCCCATAAGGTACTGTGAAGTCATATGTGCCCTAAGTCACATTGAAGTATCAATTACCTCAGGGATACCAACTCTTACAGAACCAGCAAATAAGGTTTAATAGAAAATTATGACCCTTCCCTTTGAGTGCAATGTAGCCACTGTCTAACATTCAGGTCTCCTTTCCACAAGATAAGGCATCTAAAATGCAGGTATAATTTTCTAATTAGGGGATTGTTCCAGTCTCTCTAGAAGCTATAGACTTACCAAGTGATTTGTCATTTGGCTTTTATCTTAAATCCCACAAAACTTTTCCATAAGAAAAAAATCTTAAATGCAAATATTTACATATATGCCTCTTGCTTGCTTGTAAGTTTGTCAAGATCATTTGTTTGGTTTATGGTTTAGTGGAAACAAGTACTTTTTGACTTTTTTATTTTTTGATCCAAACCAAATTTCAGAATGATGTTTTGAAACTATGATCACAGCCATTATAGCTAACCCTTTGTTTGTAACAAGTATCGTGTATGGTTGCTTGTGCAAGTGGACTCTGGGTTCAGAGTGGCGTTGGGTAGACCTCAATTTGTGCTGATAAATGTAGATTTTTATCTATGAATAGTATTGTGGGAACAAGCATCCAGGTATAGACCTGTATATTGCAGCTGTAACAGCCCATGCTGTGAGTAATTGCAGAGGTAGGATCCAGTGTTGCTTCTCTGTGTGCACATTTGCATGTCTCAAACACTACAGATTTGACCTGTGCACATAGTTACAAAGCTTTTTTCTTTTTCTCTTTCTTTCAAAAAGCCTTATGTGTCCTTGTCTTTATCTTCTGTATCAATCTCTCCCTATACCAAGACAGTAAACTTAAGACACAGGATCACTTTGTCTCCAGGAGCACACTTAGACTAGTCTTCCAGACTAATTTTCTGCTTGGGTTACTTTCCTAATTATAATTTGTGTTCTCATCATGTCATGAAAGAGTACATTTTAAATGAACTTGTATTACACAGTGTAGAATACCAGCTTTATATCACTGTCTGTAACCTAGAATACCAATTTTTAATTTGTCATAATTCAAATGCCATAAAATGATTACAAGTGTGCAGCACGAGATCTATTTTTTCCCAGTAAACTGAAGCTTCAAGTTTCACTTTCCCACTCCATACATAAGACCGTTGGTGCAGGATGTTGATCTACCTTTAAACAATCAGAAGTGTGTACATTATACACCATGTTCCAAAACACTTAAATATGTGTAAAGGGAAAAAAAAATACCCAAATTATGCCTTCTTTAGCTGTTGTATACTTGCTAATAAGTTTTAAATGGTCTATTTGGGTTTTTATACTAATAACTACAGAAAAAAAAAAATCATTCTCTAAATTAATACTAGAAACATTCCCTGGGAATAGAGAACTCATTTTTATTGAGTGATATAAATATGATACCTGATTCTGGTGAAACTAGAATAAGCTAAGCTTTCAACCCTGAGTAAACCACCTACTCATTTGAAACAATCTCAAGCAAAATTTTCAGGGGCATCTCATTTAAATCAATTATTGAGAGACTATTGAGTCTGGAGAGACACTTAAGAAGAGCAGGGCCATTCACAAAAGAAGCATGTGTTTGAAAAAAAAAAAAAAAAAAAAAAGTGATATGGAGTGCTACCCAAATTTGCTTTAATATCCTTGTATGTGTACCTTGCCTAGCATGATTAACCTAATATTATGTTCTACCTGCAGGTATATCATTGAGCCAGGGTTTTGTAGTAATCAGAATAATTATGCCTATGTGGTTATGCTCAAATAAATACTGATTTATTTCCTAATCTAAGGGGTCATACCCTGCTGTTGGCCTATACCAAGACAACTGGCAGCTCTCTCTCCACTGTGTTGGGCATGCTAGTGGTGATGTTAGAGAGGGAGCTCAGCTTCCACCTCTCCCTGGCCCCACTTTGTTTCTGCTGATCTGATCATGTGTTGGTCCTAGTTAGTCCCTGCATGGCAATATTTGTTCCACATCCTTTGTAGCCATCTAGGCAAAATCTTAACGTAGCCATGGTGGATAATAGTTATAGTTCATTAGTTGCAAGTTTAATTCACTTTGAATGTATGAGATAATGTGAGTGTTTTTTGTCCTAGTGCAACCATTCCTTTGAGGATATTCCTTTGAGGATTTTGCATGACAAATATGAATATTTTAGAACTGGACATGGATGATTTGTTTCATATTGTGAAAGATCTGGCTATTTCAACCTCATGTGTGTCCTGAGCATGGCTTTCTCCCCCACGAATGTTGAAAGGGTGCTCTCCACTTTTCAGTGGGCTCAGGAGAAGGATAGTGGAGACCTTCCCAGCCTGCCTGCTGCAGGTCCCCAAAGGAAGGACAACCAGTCCTTCTGCTGTCCAAGGAAAAATAGAGACGATTTTTCCTTCATCCTCTCTGTAAACAGGGGCCTTTGCCCCTTGTCCAGGCTGCCAAAATACAGGCAACGGATCCCAGAAATGAACTTGTCTGAGAGAGACCATATGAGATCTCCCACTCCCAGGCATGACAGGAGAGGGGTAGACACAGGTCCCCGGGAAAGCATAGCTCAGTGCTTCAATCATCTCCCTAGCCTTGAGCAGCTGAGCTGTGGAAATCACTTTGATGTAAATCTCTCAGCATCTTTTTTGTCTGAAATAAATGGTGCATAAAGGAAATGCAAAATTGTTTGGTGGACAGTATTATTTATGTGTTTACTGCTCTCAGCACTTTTCTTTTGTCTTTTGACTATGTAGTTCCTATTGGTGTGAATAGCTGTGCATAAAGTTAAAGCTCCTGAACATGAGCAGGGTGTAAGAGAACTCTCTAAACCTGTAACAGCTCTGCACTTCTGGTTGCAAGAAATGTCAACTTAGAAGAATTACTAGTAGCAGAAAGTAATTATTTTTCATTTTCAAGGTTCCCTGTTCAGTGTTAACGCAAATGTAAACTTTCTATAATTCTTCATTGTTACTATCCCCCTGGATGTATTACTTTCATTTCCATTTTCTGTTTTACATATACACCCCCATCATACACACGCAGTACACAGTCATGGCACCTCATAATGATTTTTGTATTATAGACCCTTCTGGTCTATCTTGTTATTTATTATTCTGTTGCCATAATCTGCTGATGATATACAATATTTGTATAAAGATTCAAATCAATGTTTATCACATCAGAGCACTATCATTCAAAAGTAAGGTACAAATCAATAATTCATTAAGCAAGAGATAAATGAATGATTTCAAATTGTTGTTCTTTTCTCCTTTAATATTTGCAAAAGGAATTGCACTGTTTTAATGAAGTTTGTTCACTTTAGACTGAGACTGAATTAATAAATCTGATGATATTCAGGATATATGCCATGGGATAGGTAGCACAACTACAAAAAAAAACAGATAGTTTTCAGTTCGCTAAAACTTCTGATTCATTAAAAATATCCAATGACATAAAAAGATTTAAAAGATATTGGTGGGGAAGGGTGTGCTATATGGTTTTCCAGGTTGAACAAATCAACTTTTCTAGACATAAATAAAATTATTAATTTCAAGTTGGAATGATCCATTTTTAAAAGTCGTCTCACCAAAAAAAAAAAAAAAAGTGAAGAGCTATTTTGAAATTGAGAATTTTGATCTTTAAAAAAGGAAATAATCAATCTAGTAAATATTAGAAAGTGTAATACTTCTTGAAAAACGTAGTTTTGTTTTGGGTTTGAGTTTCTGACTGAAACAATCAGAGGAATAGACATAACTATGTGACATAAATGACTAAGCAGACCAGCTCAGTCCTTTATTTTTTGCTGGTAATCAGCCTTAATTTGCTTCACTGTAGTGGAAAGAGCAGAAAATATCATAATCTAGTATCATTGGTAAGTTGAAACTCAAAAGCCTGTTTTTCTTTTCTGCATCCCTCCAAACCCATGAGCTAACCAAGTGATCTCCCCCATTGGAAGATGTGATAAATGAATAAGTCTGTGGAATTCAAATGTACCTTTAGCCCTACTCATTTTCTAATTCACCAGCAATAAAGTGGTCACTGCTGATGACACAGGGAATTCCTTGTGGTTTTAAAATACAATGACAAAGTATCCACCAGGAACCACAGAGCATTAGCTGTTGCTTTCACTGGGGATGTGTCCTCTATTGATTGGTTTTCATTGCCTGAGCTCAGTAAGGCTTTTATTTATGACATAGTTTATGATTGCTTATTTATCTGTTGTGCGTAAAACCAGCTTAGAATCAAGTTATCATATTGACCAAAAGGATATCTGGATTCTTGAAGAAGCTACATTACCCCCCACTCATACACCAAAATTGGATGGGGAAGGAAAATTACCCACACTGGCCTTGAAATTACTAGATCTTCTTTCTCCCATATCCCCATCCCAAGATTATCACTGCCTCTCAGCTCAATACTTTTGATCCATTGTGGTGCTCCGGTGAGAAAATTTATTTTCTAACATGAAGTTACAGCAGAGTCTGAAATCAGCAGAACCCCCAAGTCATTCTCTTGAAAGCCGTCTCAGTCTCATTCATGCTTAGTCTATACTGGGCTCAAGAAGTGATTAGGCAAGTGCAGGGGAGAAAAATCCAGCAAATGCTCTTGAAGGCAGAGATGTGCAGCGCTGGGTCAAGAGGTCTCTGAGCCACATCACTGAGATCATTCCTGGGAAGGATGACTTAACACTTCCCGTTATTATAGTCTTCCCTGGGGCTTTGCTACTGGCCACCATCAGATAGGGGGTGCTGAGCTGGACCGATCTGTGCTTTGACCTAATACAGCTGCTTTTGTGTTCTTGATAAAAAAGGACTTACCAGAGTATTCACATAAACAGACTAGAAATGGCAACGTATGCTGAATGATTATACTTTTGAGATGATCACAGGAAATGGTTGGCGACCAGCTACAGCATTTGGATGCACGCAAGTTAATGGGGCCAGATGGGATCCACCCGAGGGTGCTGAGAGAACTGGCAGAACTGGCCAAGCCACTTGCCATCATTTAACAACAGTCCTGGATATCAGGGGAGGTCCCAGTTGACTGGCGGCTAGCAAACGTGACGCCCATCTACAAGAAGGGCCGGAGGACTGACCCGGGAAACTACAGGCCTGTCAGTTTGACCTCAGTGCCAGGGAAGCTCATGGAGCAGATTATCTTGAGTGTCATCATGCGGCACTTGCAGAGCAACTAGGTGATCAGGCCCAGTCAGCATGGGTTTATGAAAGGCAGGTCCTGCTTGACGAACCTGATCTCCTTCTATGACAAAGTGACGCGCTGGGTGGATGAGGGAAAGGCTGTGGATGTGGTCTACCTTGACTTCAGAAAGGCTTTTGACACTGTTTCCCACAGCATTCTCCTCAAGAAACTGGCTGCTCCTGTCTTGGACTGGTGTACGCTTCGTTGGGTTAAAAACTGGCTGGGTAGCCGGGCCCAAAGAATTGTGGTGAATGGAGTTAAATCCAGTTAGGCCGGTCACTAGTGGAGTCCCCGAGGGCTCAGTACTGGGGCCAGTTCTCTTTAATATCTTTATAAATGATCTGGATGAGGGGATCGAGTGCACCCTCACTAAGTTTGCAGATGACACCAAGTTAGGCGCGTGTGTCGATCTGCTCGAAGGGTAGGAAGGCTCTGCAGGAGGATCTGGATAGGCTGGACCGATGGGCGGAGGCCAACTGTATGAAGTTCAAGTGCCGGGTCCTGCACCTGGAGCACAACAACCCCAAGCAGCGCTACAGGCTGGGAGATGAGTGGTTAGAAAGCTGCCTGGAAGAGAAGGACCTGGGAGTGATGGTTGATAGTTGGCTGAATATGAGCCAGCAGTGTGCTCAGGTGGCCAAAAAGGCCAACAGCATCCTGGCTTGTATAAGAAGCAGTGTGGCCAGCAGGACTAGGGAAGTGATTTTCCCCCTGTACTCAGCTCTGGTGAAGCCACACCTCGAGTACAGTGTTCACTTTTGGGCCCCTCACTACAAGAAGGACATCAAGATGCTCAAGGGAGTGCAGAGAAGGGCAACGAAGCTGGTGAGGGGCCTGGAGAACAAGTCTTATGAGGAGCGGCTGAGGGAGCTGGGATTGTTCAATCTGGAAAAGAGGAGGGTCAGGGGGCTCAGAGGTTTAGGTTGGATATTAGGAAAAACTTCTTTACTGAAAGGGTTGTTAGGCATTGGAATAGGCTGCCCAGGGAAGTGGTTGAGTCACCATCCCTGGAGGTCTTTAAAAGATGTTTAGATTTAAAGCTTAGTGATATGGTTTAGTGGAGGACTTGTTAGTGTTAGGTCAGAGGTTGGACTAGATGATCTTGGAGGTCTCTTCCAACCTAGATGATTCCGTGATTCTGTGATTCTGTGATTCTGTGAATCCATATTAATGGAACAATGGAAGACAATATCACTGTTTGTACTGGTAGCTTCTTTACAGGACTTTAGATAGGATCACAATAACTGCTCTATAAATTAAACAGCTGGTAATAACTAAAACTTGAAAAAAAATAATTTTCTGATTTATTTTTTTAATCAATTGCAACATGGTGCAATTGCATTTTAGCTGTAGCTTTCAAATTGTTTGCTCAATAGGGATTGCTCCATTGCTTTTGATTGACACAATGTTTTTGCATTTGTATTGACTTTTACAGTATTTTTTTACAATATTCAAGGAGCAAAAGTAAAACAGAAAAGTAACATAGTAACATTTCAAGATGGAAGAAGGCCATAAAGATGCAGAGTAGGTATAATTTACAAGAACAGGAAATTACAAATTAATGATAATTCCCTTGCCCTCATGCTTAGTTAGTCCCCCTGTACATGTCTTTGGAATATGTCAGTAAAACATTAAATGTTTGCCTACTGTGAAAAATTAATGGATGACGGAGTTGGCAAATACTTTAGGATTGTTATAAAGATTACTGTAGATATAATTCAGCTGAAATTCAGCTGAACCCAAGTGCTTATACAGGATTTCTTAGTTGTAAAAATGTTAATTATTTGAAGAACGGGTTTGGTCTAAATCAAGCAAAGCCAATAAAAAAGATGTGGAGATTTAAGTACATGTAAGGAACATAAACATAATTATAATTTTGAAAACAGTCAAATGCTCCTTGAAAGCTCTCTGAATGCAAGTTGTTTCAGACAAGCCATTAGGGTTCAATAGAGTGTGTGCATCGCCTCTCTATGAAAGAGTAGTTATGTGGAAAACTTCAAAGCATGTACTCACCGTGCTTTTTTTTTTTTTCTTTTAACTGTATATGTAATTTTATGCACTCTCTGACTACTTGTAACTGTGCCTTTCCATTCAATGAATTCCATTAAGACTGTGTCTTTTTAGGAGTCTCTCTTACTGCTTTTGGAGAGCACTTACCTACCGTTTTACATCAATAGTCTTCTAACTGATGAGACCCTACAGAAGAATTTTTAAAATAATTATTATCAATGATTTCACAGTGCTCACGTCATCTGTTGATGTCTAAGATTCCTCTTATATAAAATGGAAAACATACATTACAGGGCTTTATGAAGTTCAGCTGACTAATACTTTAAGAGTTATGATGTTAATAAAATTTTGCATGACTTTTTTTTTCTGAAGCAAAGACTGACTTTCTTATCAAATACGGAGCTTCTGTGGGACTATACTGTAAAATGTGTTAATTTCATTCGTGTCAGTATGGAACAATGCTAGGGCCACATGATGAAATATAACCTTCTATTTAAGAATAACAGAGTGATTAGTG
>JAACYO010012599.1:0-11843 GCA_011074415.1 Stictonetta naevosa | reverse complement strand
AAAAGAGAGAACAAAACAAAATGGGCACAATTAACAGAAAGCTTGTTTTATGTAGCTTCATGTCTTAATTCTACCATAACAATTTGCAGTGTGGTGTGAGTATGTCAATCTCTATGCAGCATACAGAACAACCAACTCCTCCAATCTTATACATGTTCAGGAATGCTGAAGCCTATCCAGCACAAGAAGGGAAAAATAAAATAAAATAAAATAAAAAATGACAGGGAGGGAAGGGAAGGGAAGGGAAGGGAAGGGAAGGGAAGGGAAGGGAAGGGACGGGAAGGGAAGGGAAGGGAAGGGAAGGGAAAGGAGACGACTTAATTTAAACCCAAAACTTGAAGGTAAAACTTGGAAGCTTATGCTTATACTGGGTACTAGAAAAAAAAAAATAAAAAAAAAGTACAAATAAAATTTAACAGAATTTGCTGGCTAAATGTGTAGGTTACTGCCAGATATCTTTCTATAATGATCATATTTTCCTGAATCCCCAATGATACACATTAGTCCTCTGAATTGTCTATTAAAAACACCCTGCAAAACCTTAAGTGACAGATTTCTGAAAGCAAGAAGAAAATTAGAAACTTATTTTTTTGTTTTGTTTTTAGTGTGTTATGAATTTTTGCATTCTTAAAATCTGGACCAGGAATAAATTTTACACTGTATAAATGCATGCAATTAAGTATCATGCTCCAAAATAAACCTAAGGAAGTTTAAAAAAACAAACAAACAAAAAAAAAAAACAATTACAGAGTACATAATGTCAAATTGGAAGTGGAGAGATGACTTCAGCAGCATGGAACAAGGCCTTCAAGTTGCCTGGATGAGGATAGGCATCTTTGTTACCTTTCCACGGATGCATTTTTTTATACTAATCACTGTATTACTGAAGTACTGTGGTAGTTCACCCATGTTTCTCATGAGTCTCTCACCATTTGATCTTTCATTTTCACTGCTTGTTACTCTCAAAACTCACAGCTCTGTCCCTTCCCTGGGTTCCCTTTACAAACATCAGCAGGTTTCAGATACTATTTCCACATCTTCCTTTGCCTCTTCCTTTTCAACTGGGGTGACACTGTCTCAAAATTGCCTTTATTCCTTCTGTACTTGCTGCCCTCACATCCCTCCTCCATGCTTTCAGTGTTTTTTCTCCTCCCCTTTTACATGCTGTCCTATAACCTTCTCTCTGAGTTTCTGGAATGCACTCAGAGCATTCAGAGCAATTAGCATGATTCCTAATTGCTGCTTGTGAGGAACTGAGTCATGCATGACCTCTCAGCTTGCTTCTCTCTGATACTGCCATTCCTGGATCCTTGTGTCACACATTTATTCCAAGACCACCTCATTTTCCTCCTATAGACAATAATTTATGCACTTGGCTGCTTCATTGCTTTCCACATCCTGCCTTCTCTGTCTCCATAGCTTCTCTCCTTTTCAGAGCAGCATCCCAAAAAACTCTTTCCTTCCTTTGTTCTCATACACAGTGTACCCAGCCATCAACCTGTTTTCTGGAATTAAGTTTCTTGATTTCCCTTTTTTTTGTGTGTGTGTGTGTGTATGTTTTTTTGTTTTGTTTTGTTTTGTTTGTTTGTTTTTATCTCTTCTGATAATTTATTGAACTCCCAAATGATGTCAAATTTCATATCAATGATCAATCCAACCAACCAATGCTCTGCATGTTTCTACACTCTTATATTTTAATCCACCCAGATTCCACATCTGCCCAGAAAGCTATTATTTGATTTCCTTCTTCATCAGGTGCTCCTTTAACTAAGCTCTCTTTTGCTGCAGATTATAGTTCCACACAGGTAGAAATTGAGGAGAAAAGTGACTGAGAATTGCTGCTAGGATTTTGTCCATATGCACAGGATAACCAGAGTCATTTCCACTGACTTTCCACTCCCTCCCTCTGAAAGGGAATCAGGCTCTGCACATGCATTTTTAAAGCTTTAGGAAAAGGTCATCAGTCTGCTCTCCAGCTGTCCATTTCCTGTATAGAGAGAAATAAATAAAATAAAAACAAACAAACAAAAAAAACCCCACACTTGAATAATTTAAGACTAAGAAATATTAAATACAGCACTGTGTTTATGACAAAGCAGTCAGAACCTGCCTAGTAATCAAAATTTAACTGGGAATTACAGCCATATTATTATTATATCATTTAAAAGGTACCATGGATCAAACAGAACAAAAGCTAGGGATTTTTTGCGAATACTTTTCAAACCCCCTGACCAAGGTTTCTGGGTGTTTTTTGTTTGTTTGTTTGTTTTTATTTTTGTTTTCTTGGCTGTACAGGAATGTAAAGCACCTTATTCACAGGAAGACTTCCACCCTCTCGATTCTGCATTGTCTCTGGATGTTGAATCTTTCAAAAACCTTTGACACAATGACCAGTAGGTCTTCCATTGGAAGACAAGGCAGATGATTGCAACTAATGAAAACAAGAGTTCCATCTGAAAGATCAAAGCAAATAAAAATACTGCAATATTCTTGCTTATGGTTCTCAGTTACTGGTATAAAAGAAATATTGGCTGAATCCACTGCAGTCTCCATACATCAGAATGCAAGCATGCCATTAACTTCTGAATGAGAATTCATGTTATCTGTCTATGTGTGAGCAAAGAAAATAATTCAGATGGAAAACATGAAAATAGTGAATGATCTGGAAAGCCTATGGAGTGTCTATGATCAGGAAGAATCAAGTTCTATACAATGAGTCTGTTCTTCTCATGTAAGTATAAAAAACATTGTTTCTGCCCTTTTCAGAAGTAAAATTTCATGTATCAGCTCAATTTTTTGGAGAAGATGCATGTTCTTATGCAGTAACTGCAGTACATCATTTTTAGACATAAGGCTCTCATTGATTTTAATGACTCCAGGCCTAAGAACTTGCCTGCAAGAACCATTGTTTCAAACATAACTCTGGTAACTCAATTTGGGTGCCTTATTCTGATATTAAGTTAGCAGAGACATAAGAAGTCTCCATGTGATATTTATTCTTGTAACTTTAAGTGAGTTCTAATGTGTATGTTTCTGAGATCTAATCAAGTAATCAAGGAAATCTAATCAATTTCTCTGACAAACGTACTCTGGGTTCACATTCACTATAGACTGTGGGCACACAGTCCTGTATCTCCTGTAGGTCCTGTCTGTCATTGTGTCTCCTGTGACTGGAGCTCAGGCTGAAGTTTCATCACTTTTTGTTGAGCTTTTTTAACCTGTTTGTTAGAACTGCCTTGTAAAGCTTGCCAAGGCAATTAGAATTAAAGCTCAATTAAAAACTACAAATATATTAAAGTTTTTGGCACTATATAATGACTTTTGATAGTTAGAAACTTAGTGATTCCTTTCAAATAAGAATTCTGAATCTCTTTGAGCCCCTTGTTTGAGAACAGTAATTATAACAATACCGCCTGCTGGGTAACTTTCAGCAGTCTGTTTATTAATTTCCGTTACTTTGCCTGGAAGCTGAATCCTTTTCTCATCTCAGAGGGGCACATCATTCTGTATTGTATTACAAATATAATACTCATTTTGGAATATCTTCTAAAGACCTTTTATAACAATAACTATATTTTGGCATTCAGAACATTTTCAGTTGATGTGCCTTAAAATGTTCATAAACATAGATGAATTAAAGCTCACAAAACTTTGTAAATATGAACTTTCTATTTTTGTATTAGAGAACACTGACATAAAATAGGTTTAGTGACTTCTCTAAGATATCACAAAAATACAAATCTTCAGTTTTCTCTCCCAATTTTTTGGTTCTTTGACCATTCTCCTCAATTGTGATCACCATGTAATATAAATTTTCATCTTTTTGAAACATTTTACTGGCAGAAAACAAAATACACTGGAGTATTTTGTTCAATGTTGCTCAGTTCCTAGGAAGTCAATCCCTTAAAAACTGATATGTCAGAGAACAAAGAAGAAGAAGATATGTCAGAGAACAAAGAAGAACACAGAGAAAGAACAAAATACTTAGCCTATTGAGACAGCTGGAAGGTCATCATCATCATCATCACTTTGGATAGAGAATGCACTCTTGGTTTCTCATATTCCTCTGCAAGAAAGTCTCTTTACTGAAAACATTGGTTCTCACAGTTATATTTTCACTCTGAAATTTTCTCTTCCCCAGTAAAATTGTGATCCAACAGTTCAAATTTTTACACCAGCAAAGCCTTACCAAAATACCTTATTTCATCTATGGAAAAGTGCATAACTTTGCAATGCTTTACTGTCAAGGGTACAAACATTCAGTCTCTTCTGCAGAAAAGTGTCCCCATTGAAAAAGTTCCTTCCAGGTGTCTATGGGAAACTGCTAATTTCCACATTCATAAGAGATTTAGTGTTGTGAGGCATCAATTAAATTGTGATTACAGGTTTACATAGCACTAGATCATTAAATACATTCGGTTTATCAGCATTCTTCCTGAATTAGAAAAACAGACCCAAGCCATAAAGGTAGTGATATCATTTATTCAGCAATATGACAGACCATGTTTCCATACAATTTATATGCAGTAAAGCTTTCTTGCACAAGAGAAGTAAATTTCTGGTCAACAATGTATCTGAAAAGAAGACAAAGAGACTCATGTACCTTTCAAGTTTGCAGTGCTGCCTACAAAATGCAGATGTCCGTTGTGGTAATTAGTTTACACCCTGAAGCAAGAAGCTTGATTACCTCTGCATAATTAAGTTAGCTATGGTTACAAATGTAATTAATGGTCTGAATGTTACCCAGTCTTTAAAAAAAAAAAAAAAAATAGTAATATTGTGAATCAGGGATCTCCCCAGGCTTATACAGTGTACATAGCATAAATAATTTTATTCAAAATCTGCTGCCATTTGCCATCAACATGTGCACATTTCTTCTTGAATTAGGGACTTTAAACTGGTTTTACCACTGTAGATATATAATATCTAAATTAGTGGTAATCAAAGTCAGATTGAACTCTACTCATAAGTGCAATTGCTGATGTTGATGAGTTAGAAAAGATTTCATATAGTGCTGCTTTTTGTGTAAATCTTACCACAGACCAAGTGTTCAGTAGAAATATCTGGATATGTGACAATAACTAGGTAGTAGGATTGTTTGGATTATATCTAGGCAGATCTGCCATATGTAGGCATCTCGTGATATCCAGAACCTACACATGTAGAAGTTACCAAAACTTGCAGATACCTGAAGATCTCAGGAGGCTGTTTTCTGCCAATGGGCATCATTTACATGCTGGCATCAGTAACACAGACAAAACCAAAACTTCTCACACTTCTCAGACAAGACATCTCTTACCCTCTTTGTCTTGTGGTATACTGTTCAAAACATGGCTTCAAAACACATCTAGTGAATTGGGTAAAATAAATAAAACAGCAAGAGACCAAGCTTTTCTTTCTGCCTATACTGCATCAAGTATATCTGTGGTTAGGGCAAGCAAATTAGTATGACCATAGCAATGACTCGAGTGATGTGTATTTATCATGGAGAAAACTTATAGGGGAGAAAATCCTCATCCGGTCCCTATTAAAGCAGGTAATTTAATAAGAACAACTTTAGACATGTAAGTGCCATGCTGCTTCTGAATTCACAGGTGTTACATTACTCAAAAAGAGTTTGCCAAAACTGTTTTAAATTAGCTAACCCTGGGCAGTGACTGACTGCAGGAATCTTTCATAGAGTGCTGCAAATATGTAGTGCTGTCCCATATCATAACAGAGAGATAAGCCAGTTTATAGCATTTATATCCTGGAAGGAAACTTTGTTTATTTGGCATCAGAAGAGTAGTTTTCCAGTGACCAGGTATTTGAAACTGATTTGTCCCTTCTTGTGCAAAAAGTTTTGGCTGAAATATAGTTATTAGTGATAACTCAGCTTAAAGCAATATTTTTATAGAAGGGCATAAAACTTTCCAAATCTTTACAGAAATATGATCCAATTAGGATTGCTTTATAATTACATCAGAAATTGTTGTTTTGAAGTTTTCTGTCAGGTGGGTAGGAACAGTATTCTCACTGTAGGTGCAGCTGCTAGGTTTGTATTTCCTAAACTGATTTAATTTTCGAAGAAAGTAAACAAGCCCAGACTAGGAAAGTTGCCTGCTTTAGTTTAGCAAGGCTTCTCCTCTTCATCAAAGTTTAGTTTAATTCATCTTTCTTGATACAGCACAGGAACAAATCTGATGTTATTAAACACTTTATATTTCTAAAAAAGAAATATCCCCTTGCTTCCAGGTAGGAGGAGAGACTATATACTCCTTTGAAAATAAATTATTTCCTAATTTTTGTGTGCAGATTACTGGGAAAAGTCCACTGACTGAGCACCTTTAAACAAACATTCTTCCTGGAATATCATAAAACAACCTAACTACACTCATGCAATGCAAAAGGAAGGTTATTTTGCCCTAATATTGATGTCCCTTTTCTTCAAGGAGCCACTGTGTAGCATGAAATTTAATATTGTTGTTGTTTTACATAAATACTTCAAGTAAATACCCTTAGATCTAGGATAAACAAAGTTGAATGTCTGCCTGTAGCTTTCCAGCATTTAATAGTTTTTGCTTCACTACCCTGAAGTAATTTCCAAAAAAAAAAATAAAATAAAATAAAAAATCAGAGCTTAACAGATATGGTTAACTGCTTATCCTGGGCAAATTAAATTAAGCTTCTGGCATATGATGAAAAGTTTGTTTCACCTAATTGAGCATCTAATGAGTATGGATGAGTTTAAGCTACTCGTAGAAATTTTGCTTTTCTGATTAACATCCATTCAAATGGAGGAAGAATGGAATTTATATATACATAATCTTTTGAAAGAAAGCTTAAAGTAAGAGTCTAATCTCTGCACAAGGTTTCACCTCAATATGCTGTGTCCTGTATTGATAACTGTAATTATTACTGAAATACACTATCCCATTTTTCCTTTTGATTCACACAATTGCTTCTTCTTACTTCACTGGGCTTTTTCATGCAATTTTGTGTACATTCACTAAGAAGCTGTGCTTTTCAGAAGCTTTACTATTACTCTGATCAAACTAGCCTGTCAGTTTTTTCCCTCTAGAATATGCACCTGGAAACTAGATATAGCTTTTTTTACCATCAAAATGTCAAGCAACCAGGGAAGGGGGTGGATAAAATTTTGGACTCTTTTGAGATTACTGAAAGCTTTATACCTTTGACCTTGCTCCATTTGATGATATTCCTCTATGAATTCTTCATCTTAACAGTATTGCAAAAGCCTGAAATGGGCACTTTATTCTTTTTTACTCATTATTACACATCAGTAAAACTCTGGGCTGTATCCTGTCTTTTGCATTAGGATAAAGGAGAAAAAATCTTGCAAAGTAAAAAGCCAAAAATTTTATCCTAGAAATCTCATTTTGAGGAAACCCGCAGGCTTGTAGACAAAGGATTTTAAATGAGGAGAGAGTGTCCGAAGAAAGTTCACAGTCTGTTTTTCACATCACACAGCTTGGTCGTAGTCCTGTTACTAAGAACTCATGGGGTTATCTACACTTGTTTCCTTTAATTCCACATTTAAAGAAAAAAAAAACTTACAGCAAAATCGTGGTTTGACCATGTCTTTTTGAAGCTTGCACTACCTTTTTCCCTTCAAAACATTTTGTTCTGCTTTCTCCTTCCTTTTAAATCACTACCCTTTGTGATCCTGCCTACATCCAGACCATAATCCCTTCTTGCAATCACCCTACTGCTTTTGTTTGTACAGGCTTTTCTTACCATTTCCTTTGTTTCAGACTAGGTGCTGTCATTTAATGCTTTTACACTTCCATCCATTTATCCTATGCCTACACTGAAATTGAAGATGTGATTGAAGCACATGGGGGTATGTCCATGCTAGTCTTAATCTACCTGGTTGTGTTGTGTGATTTTTGCCTTCAATGCAAATCTACCAGAAATTTGAGTGACCTGCTCAAGATGTGACCCTTCTTCACCCTGAAGTCTATAACTTCTTCACAACATTGATTTAAAAATTGCCTGGTTTAGAGCTAGCATGGGCATGCATCCCAAAGTGTGCCAGTTACCTTAATTCTGGCTGAGTAGATTCGTGTCTAGTACATTTATAATCCAGAGCAATGCATGGTTTATTTCTTTGGGTCAGTTGTGTTCCTACCTCTGAAAAGGATTTGCCTCTGTGCCCTGCTTCCATGTGATGACAGATTATGGTTTCCTTTGCTAAGGTATTGGCCAGTTCCTACAGGCATTTCTGAAAGAGCCTGATGTTGTACACTGATGAAATATGCTTCTTTTTCTATTCATAGGTAGAAATCAGATTCTACATATTACTCATCCATGCTCTACATTTCTCATTTTCAAAGCATTTGTCACCTGAAGCAGGAGTAAGATACAGCTAGGAACTTCACCACCACTTGGTTTACAAACTGGCTCATTGCTGTGATAAGCTCCATGTACAGTAAGTTGTACTACACATTCTCCTGCTTTCTGATGAGAATATTTCCACAAAGAAGTGAAAAAAAAAATACACTAGACTACATATGCATTTTTTTCCCAGATAATCTAAATAAAACTGTATTTGTTTTGCTACAGATAATCATGTTTTTCTGTGGCACTGAATTGGGCTCTTAAAATGAACTGCCCTTTTAAGTTATATCAATGTTCAAAAGACTAAACATTGCTCATCTAAGTCTAGAATAAAACATACTTAGACCTTTTCAGGATTTTCTACCCCTAAAGGCCTTCATTTGTCCGTTTATTCAAATTCTTCCATAGCACATTATGAATCTGTGTCCTCGTATTAGGCCAACTAACACTTAAATATCAAAGCACGTTCTTTTCTCCAGCTGGCAACATAACCCAGAAAAATACTTTCATATTTGCCCATGCTAAAAGTTATTATGCTTTTCTTGTGGTCTCTGCCAAAATAGTACCTTAACCTGTAATAATTTGTGGGTTTGGCTTTGTTTTATTTATATTAAATAAGTTAATCAATATTGTATTTGGACTTTTCTACATTTTTTTTTTTCTTGAATGCCAGAAGGGCTCCAACTGCTCACAAGTGTCATGTAGCCTTTCTGATGTTTTCAATTAAGATATTTATAATAATGACATATACTAGAAAGAATTTTGAGAAATGAAAGTGGAGTCCAAATGGGAAAGCTGGGAATCACTTAAGTAAAGGATATTTTTACTCTTTTTGCTTTAAATATCCACATCAATCTGTACTGAGAGAAAAGAATCCTCTCCATTTTCTCTCAGGGGAAAGAACAAGGAAATGTACAGTGTGCCAGTCTGCAAGTCCCCTGCTGGAAATGATAATTTGAGATTTTTGTTCCATTTCAGGTAATCCTTGCCTCCTATAAAGACTTAAAGACTTTTGTGTTCAGAGAGTTCCTCTGCATATATGACATTTCATTTCTGTCTGCTTGCCTCATGTACAGACCAATGGTCTTCAGTTTTGAGCAGCAGTTTTCACACTGCTGAAAAGAGGATTATGATAATACCTCCTTTGGAGTCATCTGTAGACAAAATAAATTGTTCTTCCTGCAGTTGTTCCTGACCACTGCTGCTTCCTCAATTAACTCCTTCAGTTTCTTTTATCTTGTGTAAAGTTTTTCATTTAATGTCCACAGGACATCAGCCCAGAGTAGCATCCTCAGATTACTGTGCTGAACAGCTAGATTAGGCACACTTCTTATGAATTATATTGTTCCAAGGCATCTTTGCTGGAGGAGAAGTATTACTGATGGCAACAACTGTACTGGCTGTTACTCCTAGGCTTTTTTTCTTTCTGGGGTGATTTCTGTCTTAGGTAATTCTTTTATTTTTTATTTTTTTACAGAACTACCTGCATAATACTTATGCCCCCTGCCTGTTTTGTTTTGTTTTATGAAACTGTTAATAAGAACTACTTCTGTACTATTTTGTACATCAGTGTCCAGCTAAAAATGATTTACTAAACCATTTTCTTTCAGGATTTTACAGAGAATTTGACTGTTACGCTATTGCTACCTTTGCCAATTTCCTACATATCTTACAAGCTTTTACAAACTCTTATAAAATAATATAATTATATTTCTTGCAACATTTATATGGGTGCCGTGCACTGTCTTGGCTCCAATATTCTCCTCAGCTGTTGTCCATGCTCTCCAGTTCTGAGCTATGTCATTTTAAATTAGGTCTATTTGCATGAGATATTTCAGATTTCTTTCTAGTTTTGAAACCATTTTTGTTGCTTTGGAGTGGTGCCTACATTTTATAATCTTCATTCTGGTCCCGATTATTTCTACTGCTTGTCCAATTGCTTTATCAAAAGTCAGACTGAGGTTCTCAGCTTTTGTTTCACCCCTTTCCTCTGCCAAAAATTATTTTGTTGTTCTGGATCTGATCAAGGTTTAGTCATCTTTCTAGGGTACTGTTCATCTCTTTGTTCTTAAAAAAGGTTACTGGCTTTTTGTAGGTTCACATTAGTTTCTTCTGTTTAAATATGCTTCCATCACTGATTTTACTTTTATACGAAATGTGAAAATACATTCCCATCTTTTTTATCTTTTTTAGTAGTTTCAGCTAGCTTCCTGTTTGAACTAACTGCTATGCACATCATAAGTGTCAGAAGTAGCCATTTGGCAGAAATATGACAAAGTTTTTTTGTCTTTTGGTTCTTGCAGATAAGGAGTGCAACAAATAAAAGTCCTCCACCCTTCCTCCTTCCACACATACATTTTTTGGTCATTGACCACTATCTTTTCATTCAAGCAGTTTTCTTTGTTCTTTTTTAATTCATTACCCTGTTGGATTCAGCAGCTGCTCAGTGCTTCTAGTGCTTTATCCTCTGTTGGTTAAACTTCACATCTGAAACAAGGCTGAAAAATTCTGCACTCAGACTTCCCCAGTTATGGACACAGCCAGTTCCCTTACTGTGGTAGGAACCCTTTAGCTTTGAAATTGGTGGAGAAGAATAAGGTACCATCTTCTATCTGTGATTCCCACCAGCGCTACACCTATCTCAGAGCTGTGCCATAAAAGTTTCAGAAATTTCTCAGGCTCTTACCCAGCTGGGTGCAGCATAGATGTATCTCACTTGGGGTGCTAGCAGCCCACATAAACCCATTCTTTCAGAGTAAAAATTTCAAGGAGTGGACCCTGACAGCATTCTGGATATGCTTTTGATCTCTGTTGGCCCCACAGCTCCTTCACTGTGTCTGATAATATCGCCAAATGATTTATTTCATTTGCCTTCAGGATCCCTATGAAGACCCAGCAGAATCTCAGTTCGTAGTGCAGAGGCCTCAGAGGATCTATTACAGCAGTGCCAACTTTTTTCCTTGCAGCTGCTCATCTGAGTGTGTGCAAGCTTAGGAGGGAGGGTTAAAGTGTTCATAAGAGTGAAAAAGTTGTAAAAGAACCAAAGCTTCAAAACAAAACAAGCTGTTTCATTAATCACCAACACCTCCAACTGCAAATACTTCTTATTCCATGTACCACTATACCTTCTAGACCATCTCCTCTTTCCATCTTCTTCAGCAGCAGTTACTATAATAGTTTCCTGTCAGTCACTTTGCAAGCCATATGTGGCCTGTAAATATTCTGATGAGCAACTACATTTCTTTCCAGCTGGCTAATACCTTCCCCCAAATAAAACTTTCTTTGTACAAGCACACTATTTCATGTAAAATATTTCCACTTTGAAATTAAATATTCTCTGTTCTCCTGTTCCTGCACAAAATGGTAACTTTTTAAGAGATGCCATTCTAATTTTAAAATTACATTGTGTAAATTGGAGCAGAACCTAAGGTGCATTTGCTGTTGAGAAAGAGAAAGAGAAAGAGAAAGAGAAAGAGAAAGAGAAAGAGAAAGAGAAAGAGAAA
>JAACYO010012597.1:0-10917 GCA_011074415.1 Stictonetta naevosa | reverse complement strand
TGTAATCTAAAAGGCTGTTTTGAGTGTTCTGTCCATGGCATTTTCTCCAGTTTCAACTGTCTGGTATGTAGGAATACCTGAAGGGAACAGGAATGTCACTTGGTATTCATCTAAATAAGCAACTATGCTATTCTCCGCAGTTAAGTGCAGACAGAACTTAGCACATGGATAAATGAGTTTTTTAATTTCTCATCAAAACTTATTTGGCCAAATGATAATGTAATTTTAAAACATTGTCTCCTTTCAAAGTGGTCTGGAGACAAGCTAAGATGACAGTAATCATCAAATATTAGAGGCTGACCCTGGCTATAAAGTTTGAACACTGATTGGGATAAAATAATAATAATAATAATAATAATTTTAAAAAGTTATTTTCATAATGTGATATGTAAGCTTTTGATGTAAACTTTCATTGTAGACCTTCATTAGATATAGGCTTAAACTGCACTTTCATTCAAAAGGGAAACTTTTCTGAATTTAAAGGGTCTGGAACATTGACTTCCACTCAGTTTGTTATTTCTAAACTATAAAATGGGAGGATATGGACAAGGAGGGTAAGGATGATCAGCAGAGGGGAAAATAATGTTTAGCAAGTGTGCACAAGGAAATGTGTTCTGGAGTGCTTCTGTGTAAGGCAAAAGCAAGCCTCCTTTAGCCTCCTCAGAACTCTGGGAATACTACCTTAAGCTGGGCAAGCTCACATGTATAGTACTTTTCCTCATACTCCATGATATTGCCTTTATTAAGAAAGTGGAAGGACCACACTCTATTAAAGATTTCAAAAGTAATGACAGAAATACAACTGCCTTTTCTTTATTGACAGGGGATTTCAAAATCACCACATTTCACCTGCTATCTGAAGCTTCCATTTCCTCCCTTTTGTTGTTATATGAAGTGGACAGAGGAACATCAAATAACCTTGGCATGTTGCCACTGCTCTGTCAGAGTCAGAATCCAAAATTATGAAGCTGGGTAACTGTCATCCCTGATTTTTGTTTAATCTTAAAAGTGTGAGTTTCCACTGCAGTAGTGGTCACTATCACTTTTTAGTTATTTCTTTCTTGGCTTGAATTTCTAACTGTTTTCCAAATGCCTTTCCAGGTTTCCAGCCAAGAAACATTCAATACAAAATGTAGAATAAGCTGTTTATTCTGATTTCTACAGGTCACTTTGGCATCACAAATTATTACTCTTCCTCTACTCCAGTACTGAAGCTGCAGCTGAATGGTATCGACTGATTTTTAAAATATCCTGTGTTGGGTATGTTCTGCACTCTGAACTGCACTGGCATACAACTTAATTGTTTTGTACATGTTAATGCATTCATCCCTTTTACATATCTATGCAGTGAATAGTTTCCTATTGAGCATCTGATCTAGTTTTGCCTGCTTGCATGCCTTTAAGGTAAAGGACACCATTCAATATTGGAATTAGAAACATTCTTTTCTTTTCCCCCAACCCCTCTCCTGCAGCCAGTAGAGCAAGTGAAGGAAGACAGTAAAGAAGCAGCAACTCAAATAAATCTAGATGCAGCAAATTCTCCAACCACTGAGCAATGAGGTTTCATGAGCAATGAGGTTTCATATGCTGCTGGAGAACCCATTCATCTTAATCCATCTGGAAAGAGGTCTACTTGCAATATTTCACAATCTAAGTACTTTCTGATAAATATATTAATTATGCACTCAAACAAATCATTTGCTGCCTGGGAGAACTGCTACTGTATTTTTTTTCTTTTGCCAGAAACCTTGCTCTTTTGTCTCTTTCTTTTTAACTGATTGTTTTCATTACTATAGTCTGATTACAGAATCTTTTTTTCATGGTATTCCCTTATCTCGCAAACACATTGAGTAAAGGGATCTAAAGAGACATGATAAGGAAAGTAACCTTGGCCTATCAAACGGGAATAGACATCTTTTATCACCACATCCTTCTCCCCTTCCCCTCCCCCCCCCCCCCCCAAATTTTGCTTATAATTTGTTAGTGTTTAAGAAAATTCAAAGATTCACTGGCTTTTTTATTGCTTAAATGCAATGAGCAGTCTTTGAGCAATTTCTTCAACAGTTAAGTTCTCATTAATATCATCAACTGTTATCTAATTGTGAAATGTTTTGTCAGAATAGACATGCTAACTCACTTAGTGCTGCACAACAATTCAGGTCAGCAAGGACCTGGCCAGGTTTCCAACTTGACAGACCCTACTCTGGGATCAGACCAGGTTGCTCAAGCCTTTATCCCTGGAGATCAGAGGCTGGAGATCCTTCAAGGAGGGAGATGACATCACCTCCCTGAGCTATAGCACTACCACTGGTGTAGGGAAAAAGCTTTCCCTTCTCTCCAGCCCCTCTGGCCCTGTGATAATTTTTCTGTGAAAAATTCTCTAAGCTCTCATCTTTTCTTTTTTTCCTCTTTTTCTTGTTCCTGTGGTCTCAGTTCCAGCTGACCTGTCCTCATGCACATCAGCTGCTCTCCCCAGATCTCTGTGCATTTGAAGCCCTTCTCTTTTTGCCATTCAGGTGAAAACTCAGCCCCACCTAAGGCAAAACATTATCCTGCCCAAACCCACGGGATTCAGGATTTAGAGAAATACATTATCAAACAGAAATGAGGAAAAGGGTATAATTATGATTTAGTTCTCTCTTAATCAGTGATTTGCAAAGAGCTACATCTGCTTCTTGAGTACTGTGAGCTAATCAGTTCACTTTAATGAAATGAAATGGAATATAGGGAAACCCATAGCTATCAGGACATCTCCTGCCTTGACACAGCAGATCCATACTAAAAATGAGCAGCAGTAACCTGACCTGGGAAAAGAAAGGAGCAAATTTTCAGCAGTATGCCTAGCATTTTATCATGGATGTACACATAATTCTGAAAATCATACATCTAAATCTCCATTCACAGTACTGAAATTTTTAGCCCATGTCCTCATATTTAAATAACAGTGTGTTGTTTCTCCTGACTCCCTCTTCACTGTATCACAAGCGAATGATGTGGAGGTGACAAAGCAACTTTTGAAACGTCCTTTGGTAAGAATTACAAGGTGAAAGATATAAATAGAGAACAAGAAAACTATTATATGGGTTGTCCAATCAGCACAAAATTCTCAATTTCTAGTACATTGCAAAAATAATTTCATAAGTTTCTAAATTGTCATTTTGTTCCTCATCCTGCTTCATGTCTAAAGACAGTGCTCCTCTCAAACCAGATGACATCTTTTTTCCCCTCAAATCTCATGTCATGTACAAACTATAATGCACAGGAAGTAACACTTTCAAAAATACTTCAGATGCAATAGCATACACCATGACCTTTAAAGCATAGAAGTTGACCTTCATTTAGCTAAAACAGGTACAACACCTGAGAATTTTTTACCATGTATATAAATGAGAATATTAAGTACTCAGATCAATCATGCTACTGAGTAGAAGAGGGAATTACTATTATGTCATTTCCACAATTTATCTGAACTATATAAAAAACAAATCCATTCTGCTTCAACAGCAGTTGGTAATGTCACTTCTTGCAAGTTTAATAGGTTTTGGGCAAACTAATATCAAACTTCACTCTGCATATTATATCTCATTCTTAATAAACCACTGAAGAAGAGAGAGACAAAGGAAAGAAAAGATTTACATAATCCTTCATTTTGTAATCTTGATTATCTATTTCATAGTTTTTCAGAAAACACAGAATGAAGTAAAGATAAAATATATGGGAATACACTGTATAGAATCTCCCTTTCCTAGAATGATGTATTATTGCTATAAATTTATTATTATTATTATTACTATTATTATTATTATTATTATTATTATTATTTATTTCATGTTAGCACTCTGCCTTTCAGAGTCAGGAGAGCACGGCCCAGGTGAAGCGATTCACTTGACTGCCTCTCAGGTGAAAGATCCTGACATTGACCTGAGTCCAATGTGACAGCAGAAGCATGAACAGGGCAAAAGAGGGAGCTCTCATGTGTACCCCTTGCACGTCCAGGTATGAAGATACAGAGGTGTATTTTGGTTCTTTCTTTATTGCAGGTTAGAAGCAATATGTCATATGTCTTATTTTTCTATTAGAGATTCTCTTCAGTTTTGTTGCTGGAGGATCTTCTTTATAATATCCTTCAATGGCAGTTACACTTCTTTTTAAATGCAACCAGTTCTAGTTGCATGTCTGTGTCAAGACATTATTTGCACATTATAACAGTCTACCTTCCTGTAGGTCCATCTGGCCCTAAACAGAGCATAAGGTGTTCAAATTACAGTATTGAAAAAGTCAGGGGTTTGCATCAGGTTTTTCAATGTAGCATCCTAGCCAATTCATGTCTTTTGAGCCAATGTAACGATATCCGATATACAGTGTACTATGTCTAAGATGGCTGCAGAAAGTTCAGGCCAAGTATTATAGAATCATAGAATTACAGGATGGTTTGGGTTGGAAAGGATTTTTAAATATTATCTATCTCCCCTTCCATGGGCAGGGACACCTCCCATTAGACCAGGTTACCCAAAGTCCCATCCAGCCTGGCCTTGCAACACCTCCAGGGATGCCACAGCTTCTCTGGGTAATCTGTTCCAGGTCCTCACGACCCTCACAGTAAATATTTTTTTTCTAATATATAATCCAAACCTACCCTCTTTTAGTTTAAAACCATTACCCCTTGTCCTATCACTACACTCTTGGTAAAAAGTCCCTCTCCATCTTTTCTGTAGGCCCCCTTTAGATGCAGGAAGGCAGCTATAAGGTCTCCTCAGAGCCTTCTCTTCTCCCAGTTCTTTCAGCCCGTTTTCATGGGAGAGGTGCTCTAGCCCCCTGTTCATCATCATGGCCCTTCTCTGGCTCCTCTCTTAGAGGCCTAGGTCTTGCTGATGCTGAGGGCCCCATAGCTGAAGGCAGTACTGAAGGTAAACAGAGTAGAGGGAGAGAATCACCTACCTCAACTTGCTAGCTATACTTATTTTAATGCAGCCCAGGATATGATTGGCTTTCTGGGCTGCAAGCACACATTGCTGGTTCATATTCAGTTCTTTGTCCACCAAGACCCCTAAGTCCTTCTCCTCGGGTGAGGCCTGAGAGAGCAGTGTGGTGGTGCTTAGCTGTCCATCAGTTCTAAATCACTGCAGAGGTTTGAAATGAAGCCCTACAGAACAAAATGTCAAAATCATGACTTTAAGTGTAAGTTTTATCAGCCATAAGAAAGGACTTCTACTTTACTTCTGTGTCCATGGCAAAAGGAAAAATATCTCAATAGTAAAAGATATTCTTTCAGCTTCTGCATTTATTTTCTAAATACTTCCCAAGCTAGTCCAGAGATTTTATCTCTGTGACCCAACTGAAGGCACCTGGCACACTGCATTTCCCTTTCATCTGCTCTGCTACTCTCTCTGCTCCTCCAGGAAAAAAAATCCTCAATAACAGCAAGACTGACCCTCCCAAAGAATACCAGCCTTCATAGTGTTCTGGTGCATTCCTCCTCTCCCCAGTCCACTTATATATGTCAGTCTTTCTGCATGTATATATGAACTTTCTTCCCAGTAATCCTGATTTTATCAAAAGCTAGTTGTTCTTTTTCCACATCCTTTCCTGAACACACCCCTACAAAGGAAAGGAGGAGGAAGGCAGGCAAGATAATTGTTGCATCCAGGCTAATGGGGAGGCGGCAGTTGACTGGAATAGCAGATAACTGAATTAAAGTGAACATCATGGTGGGGTGATACATGGGAGCCAGGCACAGAATTACATGGAGAGGCCATGGTCAGTTTTGCAGCCATGATAGATGTTACCAAGAAATGTCAACAAAGTGAAGGATTTGTTTTCAGCAGAGTCCAGTGAGTAAGAAAAATCTCAGGTCTCAATTCTCAGAAGACCAAAGCTAGAGCTTGAATGGAGTTTCATGCTTGATCTTACTGATGATTGATGGTGAGATATGCAGGTCAATATCTGAGTATTATTTACGAGACTGTTTAACAGGACCTACGTGTTTCCTCTCTACCAGGAGAGAAAACATTGTTTCACAGAATATCTGCATCTCCCCCTCCATCCTAACCTTCCTGATATACATTGCTCTCCTGTCAGTCATCCACATTCCCTGCAGGAATATACAAGGACAAATGTAATGACAATCAAAAATGCTAATCACCTGAAAGACAGAAATGACACCTTCAACTGTTACATACAAATAACTATGGATGAAACTCGTGTGAAGACTGATCTGTTTCCCTCATTCAGTTTCAATCACTGCCCATCCCAATATGCCAGGAAAAGTTCTTACTAGCACTGGATGTCAAGTGCAGTTCTAATAATGAAGTTTGTACTCTGAATCTGCATTTGCAGAAAATAGAAAACAGTAGAAACTATAGAAACTGTAGACTGTAGAAACAGTCAAAAGTTCAAAAAATGAAGTTATTTGCAGCCTCCACTGGAGTCAATGGATATTTGAAGTGCCAGGCTCTTGTGAAAATCACACACAGAAAACTGTTCAGCATATTTTAGTTTTAAACCTTTCTTGTCTTATTTTAAGAGCAGAATATGGAAATTTAAGTATCACTGAAGGACGAGAATCTTTCTCCTCAAGATCCATTTTCACATGAAGTCAGTTGCCACATTTCCATATTCTTTCAGTGAGAAAGGATCAGGCTGGTGAGCAAAGCAAGTGAGCTTTTAAAAGTTGAGTACAATAACAAAAAGAAGCAGAGGGAGAACAGGCAGAGGTCTGAACTGAGGCAGCATGAAAGTGCTGCTGGGCAAGCATACAGAGGTATCACTATAGAGAAGCTCTTTTTATTCAAATTAAACACTATAATCAGCCCAGAGATAATTTTGGGATTTCCTGAACAGTGAAGCAGGATTTCTATTTTCAGACAGAAATAATTTGTTTGAATTATCTGCATCATTAAAACTAAAATGTTTTTTCAGTCCATGAAGGGGACATTTGAAGCAAACACATGAGTAAGTATTATATCTGATAATGGCTGAAGGCTTCGCAGGGCCAGGGTTGTTTTTTTGTTTGTTTCATGAAATCCCAGAAAAATAAAAAAATAAAAAAAAAATAAAAAGAGAAAAAAAAATAAAAAAATGAAAGAAAAAAATAAAATATTTAAAGGAAATTTGTTTAGCAATAGTACTGAGACAGTGCCTCAGTGTTAACCCTGAGGTAACCTCTTAGTTTCTGTAAACACTTGGTCAAATTCAACTTCCACTTGCAGAGGGATTTCTGTGTGCCCTGGCACAATGTACTCCCCCTCCCTCATGTTTACTAGAGCTCTGCTGCCTTGGCAGGGGGGACTGGAAAACCTTAAAGAAAAAAAAAAATAATGTATGAGAAATAGAGCCAGCACAGCTTTGAATTCAACAATCTGCCTACCATCTAACTCAAACCAGGAAGGGTGGGAAAAGATACTGCTTTGTAATATCAGTACACACTCTGGGATGCCAGCCAGGATAACAGATTTGTGAGACATAGACAACAAAAAAAAAGTTTTAATATTTTGATTGAAATGGTGACAAGCAAGGGGTATGCATAGAGGAAAAGAGACTGTGGAAGTAAAAATGAATGCCAGTTTGTGTTGTCCATAAGATGCTCCCTCTCTCAGGAAAAATAACATGAGGACCAGAATCTCACAGGTGATTTATAGACACTTCTTCAGGTCCTGTCTAGGAAGGGCAGAGAATTTACGGATCATACACAGAGAAAATACACAGAAGAGAGAAAAAGAAGAGTTAAGGGACCTTGCATTAGTTTTTTCTTCTCATTTCATAAAAGTGTAGGCTTGATCTCTGCTTCCATGCATTCAGCCCCATGATTTAGCCCTGCTTAAACTAAGGTACCTAGTGATGCTAAGTCTGTCAAAAAAAAAAAAAAAGGAAAAACGTCAAAAAAAAAGTAAAGGAAAAAGGAAAAACAACCAAAAAATGTTAACAAAGCAGTATTTCACTGGAACTGAAATATAGCTCAAGAAAGTTAAAAACAGAGAAAATACATGTGGATATTTAGATACTCCCAGTGAAGGAGATATGTTCCTCTTATGAACATTAAAAAAGAAATAAAGAAAGGGGTGAAATTATGAGATGTTTTTCCATTCTGGCTCCAGGAGGTTTTAACCAGAAGGCACAGAGTAAAAGAAGAATTCATCCAACACCACCAACCAACAAGTAGTATATATCCTAGGTACAGGTTCCAAACACTGACAGGAGGACAACAAAAATGAAAAGAGAAAAGTTCTAATAATAAAAATACGACAAGCTAGGAGAAAAATCAGTGAAAGAACTTGTGTCAATTAAATATTTAAATCAGGGACAAAGAAAGAATGTAGTCATTTTTGACCTATAAAATTGAATAATCCCTGTTAGTATTGACCTGTAAAACTAAATTCTCACACATCCATCATCCAAACTTATTTAAACAAACAACACAGCAGATGGTGCTGTGGAGTGTTAAAATATCCTTACCTATCTTTCATGTTTTGCTGACTGATGGTTTTTAAATTGTGTCTTTCACAGACAAGTAGCTGATTCTAGACAGAACTTCAGAAAATTGCTCTGAATGGCAGCCTAAATGAGCTTGTGAAAAATCTGGTGAAAAGTTTAAAATAACCGATTAAATTTCATGCCACTAGACAGAATTCATAATAGATTAATTCATGAAGGTCACATGAGGGGGGAAGCAGGCTTAAAGTTTTTTTTTTTTCAGAAATTTCTTCTTCTGAGGAACTTACTCCTTTACCTAATGTAATCATAGAATCATAGAATGGCTTAGGTTGGAAGGGACCTTATCATCTAATTCCAACTCCACTGCCATAGGCAGGGATGCCACACACTAAATCAGGTTGGCCAAGGCCCCATTAAGCCTGTCCTTGTACACCTCCAGGGATGGGGCATCCACAACTTTTCAGGCAGAAGACATGCTGTTCCTGTGCCTCACCACCCTTACATTAGGAAGAATTTCTTCCTAATGTCTAGTTCAAATCTATCCTCTTTCAGTTTAAGACCATTCTCCCTTGTCCTATCGTTATCTACCTGAGTAAAGAGTCCTTCTCGATCTTTTTTATTATACCTGTTTAAGTACTGAAAAGTTCTCTCAGCCTTTATTCATAGGAGAGGTGCTCCAGCCTCTTCATCATCTTTGTGGCCTTCCTCTGGACCTGCTCTAACAGCCCCACATCCTTCTTGTGCTGTGGACCCCAAACCTGGACACAGCACTCCAAGTGGTGTCTCACAAGGGCAGAGCAGAGGGGGACCATCACTTCCCTTGACCTGCTGGTCACACCTCTGTCAATGCAGCCCAGGATGCATTTGGCCTTCTGGGCTGCAAGCACTCACTGCCAGCTCATGTTGAGCTTTCCTTCCACCAGAACCCCGAAGTCCTCTGCAGAGCTGTTCTCAAGGAGTTCTTCTCCCAGCCTGCATTAATGTCTGGGATTGCCTCAGCCCCAGTGCAACACCTTAAACGTCCACTTGTTGAACCCCATGCGGTTCACATTGGCCCACCTCTCCAACCTGTCCATGTCCTTTCGAATGGCATCTTTTCCTTCTTTGGTACCAACCACACCACTCAGCTTGGTGCCATGTGCAAACTTGATGAGGGTCCACTCAATCCCATTTTGTATGTCATTAATGAAGATATTAAAAAGCACCGGTCCCAAGACAGACCCCTGAGGGACACTGACCACTCATCACTAGTCTCTTCCTGCATATAGAACCATTGTAAACCCTGATCCATAAAACCAGTAGGAAACCCTGCTCAAGCATATTGCTTCGTACTACATTTTCAAAGCCTGAACATTTTCTGCAACAAACTACTTAGAAACTAGAAGAAGCATGCAAGTTCAGTTGAGTGAAAATGACTTTACTATGTAGGCACACCTATCAGATGAAAGTATATTCCCAGCAAGCCAATTATGGCAGAAAATCTCTCTTTGTTTCATGTAGTGAAGGAATCTTTGTTCTTGTAAAAAGGAGCTGAAAAATCTGTACCACTTAGTGTATGGCAGCTAGTTGTGGGGGTGTGTGGTGCTTTTTTGTTTGTTTGTTAGTTGATTGTTGCTCTGTTGTGTTTTTAAAGAAAAAAATCACAAGATACAATCAAAATGCAAAGAAAAGTCCAGGGAACTGCTACTGAAGTCAACAGGATTAGGTAGTATTCTGAAAAAAAATAAATAAATAGATAAAAAAATAAAAATAATAATAAAAAAAAATAATAATATATATATGTGTATATATACATATATATTCAGTTGGATATTAGGAAGAATTATTTCATGATGAGGGTGGTGACTCACTGGAACAGGTTGCTCAGAGAAGCTGTGGATGCCTCCATCATTGAAAGTGTTCAAAGTCAGGTTTGACTCAGTTTCGAGCAATCTGATCTGATGAAAGTTGTCCCAGGTGGACTAGATGATATTAGAAGAGAACCCTTCCAACCCAAACTATTTTGTGAGTCTATAATACTTAACCATGTAAGTGCTTATGTCACTATGCCTAGACACATTTTCAACATCTGAAAAAATGAAGAAAGAACAGATGTCTTGGTGAGGATATTGGGGATGTTAGGGTAAAAAGCAATGCTGAGTCAGTACATGAGGGCTAGTAAGGACCCAGCAAGCTCAGCTGTGGCCTTGCTATTCAGTCTTTCGTGTTCTGTAACTGATTTCTTATCCATTATTTTCTCCTTTCATTTACACTTTCCAAGGGATATATGTTACTGTCAGTCTAACTGGTAGTGAAAATTTTTAATCAGAATATATGCTGAGTTACCTATAAAGTCCTGTTGATTATCATTAATGGCAGCTGTGCATGTTGTGCAGCCAAGATTATTTGCTACTGGATAGCTTTCATCATGGTATATTTTTTAAACATATGCTTAAATAAATAGTTGTTAATGAAACAGTTGTACAATGATCACTGTCCAGTGTTTAT
>JAACYO010012578.1:0-10233 GCA_011074415.1 Stictonetta naevosa | reverse complement strand
TTCCTTTCTTCCTTTCTTCCTTTCTTCCTTTCTTTCTTTCTTTCTTCTTCTTTCTTTCTTTCTTTCTTTCTTTTTCTTCTCACCCTCTTTCTCTGTCTCTTTTTATTGTTTGTTTGTTTGTTTCATTTTGAATCATTTCAAAGGAACCTCTCTCAGTCCTTTATGAATATATTAACATTCCATTAACACTGTCATGGTTTTTGCATGCGTATCAAGAACACAGACCAAGAAGGCCAGTTAAGTTTCAGATAATCTTGAGTTCAAACAGGTTATTTTATTTATTTATGTATGCTTATTCAGTGCTAAAAATAAATACTTTAAAACTATATTATTGTACAATACTGCTGACAGATTTTCAAGCCTAACAAAAGATCTAATTGTGAAGCATGCATTTTGTACAGATTTTTTTTTTTTTTTTTTTTTTTTTTTTTTTACAGAGAACTGGCTATTACTATTATTGCCCTCATCATCGGTGATAAAACACCACACTAAATCACCACTGCTGTTCTTATTGCAGTTATTGTTATCATTACTGTAATTTTGCAATTATTACAATTATAATTTTTCCTATCAATGTAAAAAGTTGAAAATTCATTGAGATCAGAACTCTCTTTTTAGTAGATCTCTTAAAATAACAGGGGGGTATCATTTCCCCAGTAGGAATCACGCCAAACAGTTTCAGCTGCACTGGGAGACTTTACTGTGCTTTCTGGGTAATAGCACAATGTGGTACTGCCTGTTTTGGGGAGTCCATGAGACCTCCAACACTGGAAGCAGGGAAACTTTGTTGGTGGAATGACAACCTGCTCAGACCATCACAGCTGTCAGCTTGCAGGACCCAGCTGCAATTTCTGTAACATGGGTGTCTCCATCATCAGTCAGCTGGGTATTTTGAACATATTTGCCTTGAGTGTAAAGCAAGTTGCACAAAAAATATTATTTAATATATGTGTATCACTGTGTGTGCATGTACTGAAGGGGACTGTACAGAGAAAGAACAGGCTATGGGACAGAAACCTGTCCCTGTCCCTTTTTTTTTCTCTCTCTCTTTTTTTTTTTTTTTTTAATAAATAAATAAATAAAAAAAATTGAAGGTTACAACTTATAAAAAGGCCCCAGAAATGAGTGATCACACTTCCAAAAATCTCAATTTAACTCAGACGTATCTGAATGATTACTGTATTTTTAATATTCACTTGATTAAAAGCACGCACAATCCATGCTAAACCAGTTTACTTAGAACTATGTATCTTCCGAAAACATAAAAAGTTTATTTCTTTTGTTTTTGTTTGTTTGTTTGTTTGTTTTTTCAGGGAGGGTATCTGTAAGAAGTAACTTGAATGGCAGGCATCTATATACTGTGCATATTTTTCTAAATCAGAGAGAGAGAATATGGGGGGGGAGGGGGAGAGAAAAAGAAAAATCACTTTTCAGTTGTCCCAAAATATGAATGTTCAGAGTTAGAAAAGTGTAAAAGAAAGAAGTGTTCAGAATCTTACTATTATTAATATGCAAAGTCTCTTGCATTGCAGGCTTAGGTTTCACTAGAATGGCACAAATAATAACAAAGAACTCAGTGGATAGCTGTTTAATTTTATTTTTCTTTTTTTTGTCTCTTTTATTCATACGTCTGTTAAAGTAACTGCAACCTAAAATTCAGTAGAAATTAATGTAAACATGACTACTTTTAGCTTAGTGGAGTAAGGGGTTAAATTAATCATCAATATTTCTATCTTCAGAATTCTTTCTCTTCAAAGGAATCTTCATAGCTTCATCTCTAAATAAAAAGGAAAAAGTGTTGTCATGCAAACATGAGCCCATAACCATGAATGCCTTCTTTGTATTGCTTTTGATGTGTGAACACAATGCCATTCTCTAGCTGGCAAGTACCCAGATGCTTTCTTCTTTATTGCTGGCTGGAACGCCTAATAGGCATAAACTAACTGCAAAGAGGACTCGCATGGATTTTAGCACATTTAGATCTTGAATAATTTAAATAATTTGATTTCAGCGATGTGGGCTTGATTCAAACAAATAAATGTTTACAGGATTGTAGATATAAAAGGCTATCTATCTAAGATTCCAGACCCTATATTACAGATCTGTTTTGATATTAGAAATCTTGATCCTGCAAATCTTTATATGTATGTTTATATTTACACACGTTTTCGTGTGGAATTTAACCTTAGAATCATATCAGAAATTGGCTGTGCAGGATCACAATATATAATCTAAATTATTTGTCTGTCATGACTGGATCAAATCTGTATTCATCTTTTTATCATATTATTCATATAATTCTTAAAGAATTCAGTAGTGGAGTCTCCAATGATTCATTTAAAATGAGCCAAAAGTGTCACAACTTTGTAACACTAAGCTGAATGAGCTGAAGAATGAATTCATGTGTCTTACAATACTTGTTTCCATATGCAATGCCTATATCATAATATGATTTATATTCTTCTTATTGCAATTCAACTAGCTATAGTACCAGGTCCATTTCTTAAGAACTAGAAAATTGTCATACAGTGGGCCCCATCTTATACTCCTATACCTGACTGTGCCTATTTCAATGTACTGATCTCCCCTCTCCATTCATTTTCTCACTGAAAGTAAATGAAAAGTTTTAGGCTTTGTTTGTTTAATGTTAATAAAGTCTTAACACCTTAAGAATTTAAATCAATTATCTAGTTGGTCAGAATTATTATAAATTTGAGTCATGCTCTCCAATAATTTTAGCTCTTTTTACCATATGGTAAAGGAGGTGAAAGGCAAAATGAAAGGTTTCTACAAGTATATCAGCACCAAAAGTAAAGCTACAGAAATCATGAGCCCACTACTGAATTGTCCAGGGAACCAAATGATAAAGGACATGAAAAAGGTTAAGATACTCAATGCTCTCTTTGGCTTGGTCTTCATGAGTAAACCAACCTTCAGGAATCACAGGTCCCTGTGATCAGAAAAAAAAAAAAAAAAAAAAAAAAAGGAGCAAGGAAGACTTAATCCTGCTGGAGGAGGATCAGATTTTCAAACATTATAATAGACTCAACATAAACAAATTCATGGGTCCCTGTAAGGACCCATGTGGGGACCCACTTACAAAAGCTCAATGAGCTGGCTGATGTATTGCAAGGAGAATCCAGTGAATGACAGGCTGGTGACCAACCAGCAGATGTGCAGAGAAAGCCTTAAGGGTCCTCATGGTGGCAGCAATTGAGCTAGCAATGTGGCCTTGCAGAACACCCAACAGCTTCCTGGGATGCATTAGGCAGAACATTGCCAGAAAGTCAGCTTAGAGAAGAAAAGGTCTCAGATAAAATTTTATTTTATCTATATGTATGCATACTGACAGGAAAGAGTAAGAAGTCAGACTTTTCTCAGCAGTATGCAGGGACAGAGCAAGATGTACTACACAATGAACAAGAGTAATGACATCTGACCTGTACTGATAGTCAACTAATTCTTCATTCTTTCTTGATACTGCTATTTTCACAAAACTTATTACACTCGTAAAGAAGAAAAGTGAATTAATTGTCCTTGACAAAGCCACTGTGGTTGTTGCATAACTTTTCCATATCTATGGAACCAAATTCTTAAATATTATATAATTTCTTTTTTTCTTGGCATTGGATACAAACTGACTAGCTTATTTATCTTACCCATCTTTGTCAGTTTTGTCCTGTACCCCAGGTTTCAGACATTATTTCAAATCACTGGCAGAGATTGCAACAAGACAGACAATTTGAGGAAATGGATCTTTCTTGTGACACTTTCAAATACATTGATCTTTAAGGAATGTTCTGAATGTACAAAATAAATAAATAAATAAATAAAATAAAGGAACAGAAAAGAAAAAGAGAAAAAGGTTCTGTAGCATATCTCATATCTCAAGTCTTTGACTTTCACTTCATAAACTGCCTGGTTTTGAACATGTTCTGTGGGGATTTCAAATTATTATTATTTCCACAGTTACACCTTCGTGCTCATTGAAATTGAAGGATATGTGCAAGTATATGAAGTGATAAAGCCTACCCTTTAAACAGTCCAAATGGTAGAAATTTAATAATATAACGTTGGATTTTATTTTATTTTATTTTATTTTATTTTATTTTATTTTATTTTAAAAGAAAATATGTTTAAAGCAAAAGGATGTACTTATTATTTCTTCACATAAAATAATAATTTGAAAAAAAAAAATCTAATGTGGAGAGGAACAGACTCTTCCACAAAAATAAATAAATAAATAAATACATACATACATATACTGTACAGGGAGAAATCAAGTCTATATTGTGAGGATTACTTTCTCATATGTCACATTATAAAGAAAGGCATCTGGAGATGTAGTTGCATTAACCCAGTTCTGAGCTCTTCATTGACATGTTTTATTACTCTGAGGAAATCTCTTTAAATCTGTTTTCCTTTACTTCTCCATGGTGATATACTTTGTTTCTACAGTGTTATAATTTCACTGAGGTGTTATGGACATATAGAATAATTTTGGACATATTTCTATATGGACAATTTCTGTATGGACACATGGAATAATTTTCACAAAACATATAGGCTGAATGGTTCACACAGAATAGCAGTATCCAACTTGAAACACACAGTATGTTCTCTGTCTGCTCGTGTCTTTCTTCTAATAACACTACTATTTTGTTTTTGTTGTCATTGTTGCTGTTAATATACCGGGAATTAAAGAAATAACTGGAATTCTTATATATAGTGAGTTGTTTTTTTTTTTTTTGATAGTTTTTAAGGCAATTTATTTTTAGTTTATTCTTTTTATATTTTTGTCTATTTTTTCCTGAGCTTGCGTGTAGACTTTCCCACTCATCAGTTCACAGACTACATGAACAGAGTGAGCACTTGAGGTACCATGATTCCTTCACCAATATTAGTCCCCACCCCTTTTGGAAATCTGAAGTTTTAAACTGAGCTCAGAAATAAAGGAGTTAAACACTCAAAGACCTATACTGAGATTTTCTATGGCAAATATAATGGTAAAAACTGACCACAGGAGAATAGGGCATTCAATAAACCAAGCAGAGAGATAGTTGGTAAAGACACCAGCAGGTCTTTTCAAGGTTACTGTCATCATCTGCCTTTGCTCCAGTAATGCACAAGAGAAATAACATCTCAGTACTGCAAAGGATATTATTTCTTAAACACTTCATAAGACACTTACTCTTTTTCTTCATCCAGAAACTCCTTTATCCCCAACCCGTACTCTGGGCTTATTTTACAAAGATTGATACACAGTGAAGAAGACTCTGCCCTACAACATTTGTGTTATTATATAGAAAAGCTGATCTTCCTGAGACAATGCATATTTTGGCTTGGGCACCATTAACAAATATGTTAACTCTGTGTGACAACTGATTAATTTTGGTTTAAGGTTATGAATACAAAACAAAGCATGCTGGTATGTAACGTGAATTTTAATGATGTCACAGTACTAGTAAAAGATGAGAAAGATAATTTAATTTGCTTTCTCTGAAAGGTCAGTTCTCTTGAGATGAAATTTTCCCTGAGGGTGTCAATGCCCCTCACTCCTCTTTCTTGCTTTTTCTTTTTCTTTGTAAAGCGAACATTTATATTTAAACAGAAGAGTATCTGGGCCTTTTCTTCTTGTTTTGTGTTCTTTTCTTTTGGAAAAACAGTGTCAAAGAGAAGAAAAAAAAAAAAAAAAGAAAGAAAGAAAGGAAAGAGAGAGAGAATCCCATATATTTCATTTTTCAAACTCAAGTCCATAAATATTTAATCAACATGCTTCTTGCTATTTTAGTTACTTATGTCTGCGCATGTTGCACCTGAGTAGTTAAGAACTGTATGGAATCTGGAAACACAGATATAATAATTTCTCTGGAATCAATTTACATTTGTGCCTTGGAATACGGCAGTGGGGAACAAATTATAATAGGAATGGAATAACTTCCATTTCTTTTATTAGACATGAAAGATTTCATTTGGGAAGGTACTAACCACCTCTGGCAGTGCATAGCTCCTTCTGATGCCAACCAGGTTGATGAATATTCTACAATACACTAGGTTGTAGGAGACACCTGACACTTCAAAGCCCAAAAATCAAAATCACATCTTTTACTTTTATGCTAATAAATATATCTGCATCTCGTTAAATTCATTTGTAATTATTTTTTCAGTGACATTTTTTTTTTTTTTTTTTGACACTTTTTAACAGTTTACCAAAATACTGGGCAAAACTGGCACTGGTGACTGTGTACATCACACACAGTTAGCTATTAACTGTGGATGAGAAATGGTTTTGTGTTAATTATATCAATCGTCACCTCCTTCGGATAACACATTTTAGCTTGGTCCTGCTACGAGACAGTCATATTCAGAACATGATCATGTTTTTTGTTTGTTTTGTTTTGTTTTGTTTTTCCTCTCTTTGGGGAAATTGTAAAGTTACTTAACTGATAAGAAATTAGAATATTATAAGTGTGACAGTGAGAAAAAAAAAAAAAAATCTTGGGTCTTGTGAAAGCAAGCTTATTCAACTTAAGTTAAATAAGAAGCTGAATAAATTGAGATCAATAACAAAGGATCTTAATTTCTAAAGAACAGTTTCTGATTAATGAGGTAAAACCAGCTGGACTTAGGAGATCAGGGAATTGGATGGGAAGCTACTGTGGAATTTTTTCAAGCTATTGGGCTTGGAAAAAAAAAAAAAAAAAAAAAAAAGACTCTCTCTCCCTAGTACTGGAGTGAGAGTGTGAGAATAATGACAGTAGACAGGAATGAACTCAAAAAAACAGGAATCATCTGAAGAGCTCTAAGATTAACTAAAGAACCTAAAACACAGAACTTTGTAAAGAAAAACAATCTGAGGCTGGTCCAAGTGTGGATCAAATCTGTTACAATGATCAAACCAATGGAAAAGCTGTCACATGAGAAGACATAAGAAAACAAGGTTTATTTACCCGAGAAAAATGAAGGCTTAGAAGGATATGATGGTTGTCGATAAACAAATGAAAGAATTCACCAAGGGGAGATATAAACTATTTAAGCTAACACTAGTGTTGGCATAAGAGTAAATAGGGTAGGTTGGACATGAACAAATTTAAACTGAAAAGTAAATAAAGAATATAACAATTCACTAGAGCAGTACAGTTTCAGAAAAACCCTCACATGGGGAGGGTGGAGAAAAACAGACATTTTCAGTGAGAAAATCAAAAATTCTGTTCATGTAATTATATTGTATATTGTCTATAGAGTCAGAAGAGTGACATTCTTTAGTCAGGAGGTTGCTCCTGGTTTTTGTTCCTATGTTGCTAAAGTCACAAGTAAAGACAAATGAATATTCAGATATTGTGTAAAAAATACCACAAGATCATACAAACAGCATAATTTGTGTAAATTAATCAATTAATTATGGCATCCTACATGCTAGATTTTTCAACCTATACCTTCCTGACTTGGAACTTTCACATCGTTATTTTTCAGGGATTTTTATTGTGTTTGATATTTAAATAATAAAACTTTTAAATATTTATGTAAATATTTATGTAAAGCAAACAAACAACAACAACCTGTCTACAGTTCTAATTTCAAAAACATAATGTTCAATAAATGTATGCCTGTACTGTGTAGATTTGGAAAACTGTTCTACGTGTTTGTTGTTGACTGAGTATTATGTGTCCAAGGATGCAAACTGAGAGCTTTAAACCCTAGGGAGCACTGAGCTGTTACTGACAATGACAGAACAATATCTGTAGTATATGCTTTTGGATTACTTTTATCTCTGAGTTTGAGACTGAAGCAATCAGTTTCCTTATTTCAGTTTAGGATATCAAAAGTAATTGTTATCTAATTCCTTGTGTTAACAACAGTAATAAACAGCATTTAAAAAAAATCTGATTATTATACATGCCTTAGAATTATTTTATTTTAAAGTCAGTATTTAAAAGAAGACTGATAGGGATAAAGAAGTTTGGTTTAACCATCTATTTAAGCTAAAGGTAAACCTGATTCTTTTCAGTGGATGCAGGTTTTTTGTTTGTTTGTTTGTTTCTGTTTGTTTGATTGTTTGGGGGCGTTTTGTTCTTTCCCTCCTTTTCTCTTGGAATAATCATCGGGCTTACTCTGTAAGCCAAATTTATAAATGTCTGACATGTCTAGCTCTGCAGCTCAGCCAAAGACAAATCTTTCTCTTTTACCTCTGCTCATTTTGCCTTTCTAAAACTCTAATGCCTAGACCAAGAGCAAATACACAATCACCACTAGCATTTTACAACTGCTGTACATAAACAGCCATAATTCCCACTCTCTTATTTTCCCCTTTCCTGCATTCCTCCTCAGTCTAATACCCACACACCCTTCTCCTCAGACTACCTTACCTCTCTTTAGGTTATATGGTATTGTTTGGAGAATTGCAAAAAAGCACCAGACAGAGACAAAATTTGACCAAAAATAATAATAATAATAATAATAATAATTTTGGAAAAACAGAGACAATTGCAATATCTTGATGTTTTTCTCCTCCATTTATGAGCTGCTTCTCTGAAAGTATTAAGACATCAGAAATTATTTCTATCAGACTTTCCAGAACTCCATCTTTTTTTTTAGTCTTTTTACTGAAATGAAGTAGGACGCATATAAGTACATATGGGTACACAGAATGCATATACGTGCAGACACTGTTCAGACTACAAACAAAAACAATAATAAAAACAAAAACCACAACACTTTAGGAATTATACATAGGGAAAAATGTATATATTTTGACTGAAATGTAATACAGAAATTCTACTGAAATCCTGACCACATTTTATCAAAAATAAAGTTCACAGCCCTGAGATTTTGGAATTACATTTTTATGAGAGGCAAAGAAGAGGATAAGAGTGGATCAATGGAAAGGTGATGTGCTCTAGAACATTTGCTCCCTTACCATTTTTTCTAAAAATAACTACTCCACAATCTTTTAAAAATATTACCCTTCTCTTATAAACTCTTTTCGCAAATCCAGTCTCGTATTATCCTTGTGGTAAATAGGAAACACTGAACTAGTGGACTGAATTTGGCAGGAAAAAATAAAAATAAAAATAAATCAGATAAACTACACTATGTTTATTAATGACTATAGAAAGCTTCACTGACAATCTGCCTTCAAAACCTGTACTTCTAAAATAATAATGGCAGACATTCCATCTTTCATGATACAATGTATCATATGATTTTTTCCTTCCATTGTTCTGCCTCCTTCTTCCTCATGCTGTTTGCCATGTCATGTCTCAAAATCTGGCCTTGCAATATTTATGTATGTGTCACTCTCAGGTGCCAGGTACTGCAGACCCGAGACCTTAATTTATAGAGTAGTGTTAAACAACACACACAGTCTTGAATGTAACAGATCTACAGGGGTTTGTAAGACCTTCCGAGTGGTTAAAGTCGGGATTTTGAGTACAGATGGTCTACTCATAACCAAGAGACTGGATATTTAATAGGATCTTGAATTTACATTTACCCCTTATAACAGTTTGCAAGCCAGTCAGGAAAAGTAAGTATCCTGCATGTTCTCAGAAATGGTGAACAATATCTTTGGAGAAATAGGAGAAGGAGAAGATCTGTGTGTTTCCAGGGTATGGTGTATCTTAGCTTTGTAGTGAAACAAGTGGAAATACGTATCATACTAACTTTTCACTCTAGGCAAGGGACTTCCTTAAGCAGTCAACCAACTCTATGTTTATGTTAGCAGATAAATGTGAAAAACAAACAAATATATATATATATATTTTCTGTCATCGAAGTGAACTGTCACAAACAGCCAGTGTCCCTAATATTTAATTTCTTAGTGTGTATAAGTAGCAGAGTTATCAGTAACTGTCACAAACTAAAGAATTACCTGGCCTGCAGGTATGTAAACATTGCAATGGTGGGCTTGGTCACAGAGGTTCTTGTCTCTTAAAATTTCTTCATTACAAGTTACTGTTAATTAAAAAAATATGTACATACATTAATATATATATATCAGGTTTCTGTAAAATATTTAAATTTTCTACAAAAATTATCACTACTTAATAAGCAAGTATATAAATATATTTCAATATTAGCAGCAACAAGTATATATATGTGTTTCAACATTAGCAGCAAGTATGCTAATATACTTGCCTATATACATACTTGCCTACATACATACTTGCCTACATACATACTTGCCTACATGCATATATATATATATATACACAGTGAGGTTTTACAGTGGGT
>JAACYO010012564.1:0-13847 GCA_011074415.1 Stictonetta naevosa | reverse complement strand
TTTTAGAGGTGTCTTTATGCTAGTGGGAATGTAAATTCTTTTTTTTTTGTGTGTGTGTGTATTTCATTTTAATATGTTTCATCACATTGTTTAGTGAAATGAATAAATAAAGGGTCTTTTTATTTTTTTTATATACTGATATATGTGGTTTATGCGTTGTATGCTTTTAATTTACTAAGGCAGTACTTTCCATTAAAAGATGTCTCTCATTAGGAGGAATGTTGTTATGGAACTTTGTGCATTCTGTTTAATTCTCACTCAATTTAAAAGAAATACTTTGGAAACAAATGCATCAAAGTGCAAAGAAGAAGGAAGTTGTTAGTAGTCATTCTGTGTTTTAAACAGATGAGCAAATTCATGTGAAGATTGAGGCCTCTGGGGCAAATAAAGCAATCAAATCTTCTGGAATGGGGTTGTAAAATGTGTGTAAATGACCTCAATGATCTATCTACAGCTCTCCTGATTTTCTTTAATGAACTCTTATTCTATCCCTTCTGCTGAAGGACATTTGTTTTTTCTTATAAAGCTGAACAGTTAAATTTAAACAGTTAAATATTCTTCCTCTTGATGTTAGATACAAACTACATGTCAATACCATAAAAAGAAATATACATTTCTAAGTAAAATGCTACACAGACTGAATTCCATGTTAGTTAAGAAACTGTGTTGTTGGTGTCCATTTTAAATCCTTTATTGATTTTCTGATGACAAAGGCTTAATTCCATTAGCTTCAGTTATATGAAGTTAGTTTAATGGTCTCAGTCTGATTCCTAGTTTAAAACTGCCTATCACAAGTAAACTTCTCTTCAGATGCCAGTGATTTTTGGATTTCTAGAAAACCTTGGTAATGGTAAAACAAGCTGAAAGATCAAAAATAAAACCACAGAACTACCCATTCATTCTCTGAAACGTCTTGTAAGAAAACACAGTTTCTTAGATTTTTGGTTAATATGTCCATTGCTTTGTCAAGATCCATTCCTTTATAAGAACAGAAATGATTGATTCTTTAGCACTCTCATAAGTTCTATATGCATGTAAAAAGTGAGAAAAAGCACAACAATTACTTTCTCTAAAATCCATGTTAAAATAAAATAAAAAAGCAATACACACACACACTGAATTTTAGACATTTTGTTCTTTAAACTCTATGTATCTTTCTTTAAATACTTATTTATCTGTATCTGAAGTAAACCATCCATTGTAGTCTTAGTAACTGACTGATTAAGATAACCTGCACTCTGGGCTTGCAGGAAATTTTGTTGCATGTCAGTGGAGATTTTTAACCGAACAATGCTAGAACAATATGGAACTCACATGGACATGGGTAGTGATGTTGAGTTTTCTAGCCTGGTTTACTCCTAAAAGATGAATCTTCTTTCTCTGTTTTTCATCTCTCCTGAAAATATTTTTTAAAAAATTACTTAGGAGATATTTTTGGTTTTAATTTGTTGAAATTTTATAAATACAAGGAGATACCTTCTTTCTTAATGCCAAATACTTCCATTACTATTTGAATTTTAAAATTGTAATAAACATTACATTCAGATTCTAAAAAGAACAAAAATGTAGTCTTCTGCAAACAAAAGTGTACAAATTATCAAGTATGTTGTGGACACAGTTATGGTTTAAAAAATAAAAAAATTACTTAACAATTTCTATCAATGAATGAGAACTTAGGCAGAGCTGTCAAATATAGTACTTTTATAAATTAAATATAGCTTAAATACCTATAATTCTCACTTCTGGCCAAATACCTGTTTCTGCATCAAGATACATTTTATTAGACCTTTCTGAACTTCAAATAGTATAAATAATATAATTTCTTAGGTTCAAGCCATCAACCTCTTCATTACTTGCCTTTTTAGCTTGATGGCAATTCTTTAACCCTTTTGTCCGTGTGTTTGCCAAAACCAGTCCAAGCCAGTTGGAATAAAAAAACAGGTCTGTCTAGCTGTTCTGGCAGGCAGAACTTCCCAGCTGGTCTGTCTATAGCGGTTTCTGCAAGATGCCTAAGTAATTTGGCCCTGGCAAAAGGTTTTCAAGTGGGAATGGGTGCCTGAACCAGAAAGTTAGCCACTGGCCCTTTCCCACTGTTGGGCCTAACAAACATAACATGGTAGATGGCACACACTTGTTGTCTAAACCCCTAATGATCAGCTACTGATTCTTGTGGGAGAGTGTTTTCAAAGAGCTGACCAAGGTCCTGACCGAAGTTAATGGTTAGTAGAAATAACATAGTTAAATATTTTGATAGATTTTCTTGTTTAAAATCAACCTACCAACAAACTAACATAAAACAAACAAACAAGCAAACAAACAAAAGCTACCAAAGCCCACTCTTCTTCCACCTTTATTTTTTAGTGGATAAGCAAGGGAAACTCAACATGCATGCTTTTTATGTTTCTTAAAAGAAACATGATTGCAACAAAAGAACAGTGGCCAGGAGGTTGAGGGAGGTGATTCTTGCTCTCTGTTCTTGTGAGACCCCACCTTGAGTTCTCCATTTGGCTGTAGGGCCGCCAACATAGGAAGGACATGGACCTATTAGAGCATGTTGAGAAAAGAGCCAAGAGGTCCAAGGTCTGGAACACCTCTCCTGAAGGAGTTGGGGTTGTTCAGCCTGGAAAAGAGAAGACTCTGTGGAGAGCTTATAGTGGTCTTCCAGTTCCTACAGGCAGCCTACTTAAAAGCTGGGAATGTACTTTTTCTCAGGGAGTATGGTGATAACACAAGGGTAGATTTATATTAGCTATTCAGAGGAATTTATTTACTCAGAGAGTGGTGAGACACTGGACCAGGTTGACCAGAGAAGCTGTGGATGCCCCATCCCTTGAAGTGTTCAGGGCCAGGTTTGATCAGTTTTGAGCAACCTGATCTAGTGGGTAGTGTCCTTGCCCATGGCAGGGGAGTTGGAATTAGATGATCTTTAAGGTCTTTACCAACCTAAATCATTCTATGATTAGTCTATCAGTGCTCATACAACTATGGATTGTAGTGTAAATATTTTTTTTTTTCTAAAGGGAAAAGTTTTGTAGGGACAGTTGACAACTTTTATTTGACAGCATCATTATATTTCTGTAAATATAACATTCTTTAATCCCAGAACATTTTTTTTTTTCCTGTATAACATAAATTCACATATCTAAACTTTTAAAAAATATTTTTAATTTTGTATCAAAAGTTGTAACCTTGTGATGTGTATATTTCTGCTATATTTCTACTAGGAATATTGTATCACACTTCACGCTACTGAAAATATTCATTAACAATGTTAAAACTAGTGATTAAAATTGAAGGTGTCAAATGAATTGGGAGTTACGTCTTTAACATCCTAGATGTATGTTTTCTTTACTGGTGTACTTACAAATGCAGATAATTCCTTAATCTTGTGGTATGTACTGGTACTGACATAGTCATAATTCCCCCCTTTGTTTTGTGCACCACACATTGGTATGACCAAGTATGGATTAAAAGGCATTAACAGAGAGAAACCTGTTTTATAGATCTTAAAGTAATACTTAGAGCTTTTCACTGGTGTCCGTTACAAAGCACTGCTGGGCACAACTGGGCTTTAGGATTTAAGGCACCAATTAGAATTTATTGGATAAAATCTAACATTTGCACTGAAGGGGGCAGTGTGGGCTTGAGTGGTGGAGGACATGTTGTTTCAGAGTCCTGCAAGAAAACCTATGTTCTTCTGCAGACCTGCCTTAAAGAGAGAGATTCACACTTAACCATAATAGTTATGGATAGAAAATGTGCTTTCCTAGAAAGAAGTTTAGTTGCCTTCTAGCACTGATTTGAATCTTCCCATACACATATAGGTTTATCAGGGTCATTTTCCAATGAAAGGCAGAATATATTCAGCCAAACTAACCCTTTTCTCCACAAAATCCATTAATTTTCAGTGACCTTTGAATCCTTTTTCTGACAAATCACCTGAATTCAGATTCTATGTGATGTATTTTGCATCTCATTTGGATTTTGGATATCTACAAAATTATGAGATTATAATCTGTATTAATCACAACTTTCATTTATATGAAAGGTTTTCTGTGTGTGTTCTACACCCACAGGAGAAGGCCACAGACTGGAGCTGCAGTCTGTGGAGAGGAGACCATGGAGGAGCAGGGTATCTGGGGGGAGCTTCCACCCTTGTCAGACCCGTACTGGAGCAGTTTGCTCCTCATGGATGGACCCTCTGGTATGGACCCACATGGGAGCAGTTCTTAAAGAGCTGCTGCCTGTGGGAAGCCCATGCAAGATCAGTTTGGGAAGGTTGGCATCCCGTAGGAAGGACCCCCCATGGAACAGGGGCAAAGAATGACCTTGAAGGAATGGTGGAGATGTAGCGTTAGAGACTGACCACATACCTCATTCCCCTGTGTCACTGAGGGGAAGGAGGTAGAAGAGGGTGAAAGGTGGGGTAAGTGTTTTTAGTTTGCTTTTAGTTCCTCACTGCTCTAATCTGCTAGGTAATAAATTATATTAATATTAATTATATAGGTATATATGTGTAAATTAAATTAATTAATATAGGTATATAGGTAAATTAAATTAATATTAATTATATAGGTAATAAATTATATTAATCTCCCTAATCTGAATCTGTTTTACTCATGATGATTATTGGTGAGTGATGTCCCTGTCCTTATGTCAACCCTCAAGCTTTTTCCATCATATTTTCTCTCCCTTTCTTCACCCTTTTTCTTTGAGGAGGGGCAGTGAGAAAGCTGTTGTGGTGGAGTTCAGCTGCCCAGTTCAAAGATTGTGCATATTAAATATGATCTTCGGCAATCTTACATATTTTACGATTTTTTGGTCTTCCCCCTCTCTTTCTCTATGGTCCCATGCAATCTGAATTTCAGAGCAATATAGCCGACGCAACAGGCCATAATCTGTCATTAGATGTATAGTGTCAAAGAAATTTTTGATGTCAATAGGAATATTGTGTATGCCTTTGAAAGGAGAATTTGCACTGCTGTCATTTTTACTTTGTCCTATATTATTGTTCATTTTCCAAATATATTAAAGGACAGCCTCTGTCAGTCTTTCAAAGTACATCTTTGTCACACAGATTTCAGAAGTGTTGGCCTGATGTTATTCAATGTGGAGTTTGGAAAAGGGAAGGAAAGATTTGCATGTACACAATAAAATTAAATTTTCCTTATAGGAAAATAGCTGTTCACATGCTTGAGGGTGAGAAGATTTGCCAATTTAGCAATTAAGTAGTCTTTTACACAGTGCCATGTGACACCATAAACTATGTCCCACATCACAAGTTTCTCAGAAATTGTGGAATACATTAATTACATACTATTTGAAGTGAAATATAGAAGACAAAGCAATATTTTATATTGACCAACAGTGAAATTATTTTACAGACATTGTTATGTATAGAACATTGAAACTTACTGACCTGAGTGTAAAGTTGCTACTTTAAAAAGTCCTGTTTTACAGTCTGTCAAAATAAACTGTAAAACATGTGTACTGTATATAATTATCTCTTCTGGTTTGGCTTCACAAATCAGAGTTTGGAAGATGTTCAAACTTGTAGGCTTTTAAAATTAAAGTATCTTAATTATCCTACTGATACAGTCATTCTTTTATCATGTAACTGAATTTCAAGATGCTTTATATGCACATTATAAATTAAACTGTAAGCTTTTCTAGGTCTTGTCTCCTCCCCACCCCCTCTCTCTACACCACCATGAACATGAGAAAATGTTTATATTTCTGTCATTCATCTTTTCCTTTTCTGATCTGATCACAAATCATTATGTTAGACTGAATAAAGTATTTAGAAGATTTTATGAGATTTTGAAACCGTTTTTTTTTTTTTTTTTTTTTTTTTTTTTCAGTGGACTAAGGTAGAACTGAGGGGAAAGAAAGGCTATATTAAACACTGTTCATAATAGTATTTGTACTTAAGAAAAATTACTGAGAAATTATCTCTGTTTCAAATGAAATTGAAAATAAGATAAAGCCGAACAGATATTTGTTTCACTTTCAACGTATAAAGTAAAGGTTCTATGTCAGGGAGTTATGGAAGGCTACTTTTTTTATTTTTTCTTTCTTTCTTTCTGTCATAGTGTTGCCTGTTGCCATTCTGACTTTTTTTTTTTTTTTTTTTTTTTTTTTTTTAATCTAGACCTGTAAGTATGAGGAGATGTGAACTTTAGTAACTTTAATATCAAGTCTCCTTGGTATTTCCCCAGTGACTAGGAGACTGCCAGAAGAATCTGTGGAAGCTTTCATGTTTTCAAGATTCTTTGTCAGATACATTTGAAATACTTCTTATACAGATGATTAGTGCTATTTTAGGTGTCCATTTAGAATTAAAAGTTTATGCATTATATTGAGTACAAAGGAATTCATTTACTCAGGTGATTCTGACAAATTTCCAGTAGTAAAAGGCAGGCAGGATTAGGTTTGGTGAAAATTAAGTACTTCAATGAGAATGAATAAAAAATGTTAGGGAAAGTTTTTGAATTTTGCCACCTTTTACTTTTTCATATTCTACTTCTTAAGACTTTTTCCAGTTTAAAATTCTTCAAGAATTAATCTGTTTTATAGGCAGGGCTTTGGGTTCTTTGATAATGGCTGGTTTTATAAGACACAAGGCCTGATAGTAATAAGTGGGAAAGATTTATCTCACAGGGACAAAAGAGTTCTGGGACAGGAATTAGCAGGGCTCATTTGGAAAGCTTTAAACTAGATCCGAAGGGGGATGAGGTTGTAGCTAGGCTTGCACCAGTGAGGCAACACCCTAGCAGTGATGAAGACTGAGAGACCTCCCACCCCTTAGGGTGAAATCGACATGCTCAGCTCTTTCCTTGAAATGCCTATACACCAATGCACATAGCATGGGGAATAAACATGAGGAGTTAGAAATCTGTGTTCCATCTGGAGACTATGATCTAGTGGCAATTACAGAGACATGGTGAGACAGCTCACATGACTGGAATGCGGTCATGGATAGATATGTCCTTCTCAGGAAAGACAGGCCAGCAAGGCGAGGTAGCGGAGTTGCTTTCTACACGAAAGAGCAACTACATTGTATTGAGTACTGTCCATGGGCAGTGGACAGTATTCTCACCCATGTGGGTGAGAATTAAGGGGCAGGCTTGCATGGGGGATACTGCTGTGGGTGTCTATTACAGGTCACCAGATCAGGATGAGGAAGTTGACAAGGACTTCTATGGGCAGCTGATAGCTGCCTCGTGATCACAGGCCTTGGTTATTGTGGGAGATTTAACTACCCTGACATTTGCTGGAAGGCCTACTCAGCCATTCATCTGCAGTCCAGGAGGTTCCTTCAGTGTGCTGATGATAACTTCCTGGTACAAATGATGGATGTACCAACTAGGAGAGGAGTGCTGCTGGATCTTGTCCTCAATAACAAGGAGGGACTGGTTGAAGTTGTGAAGTTGAGGGCAGCCTTGATTGCAGCAACTATGAGAGGGTGGAGTTCTGGATCTCATGTGGCAGGAACAGAGTACTGAGCAGAATCGCAAACTTGGACTTCAGTAGGGCCAACTTTGATCTTTTCAAGCATATGCTAGGGGAAATCCCATGGGATAAGGTACTTGAAGGAAAAGGAGCCCAAGATAGCTGGTTAGCTTTCCAGGACTGCTTCTTCCAAGCTCAAGAACAGGGCGTCCCAACAGGTAGGAAGTCAGGAAAGAGAGCCAGGAGACCTGCATGGTTAAATAGGAAATTGCTGGGCAAACTCAAGTGGAAGAGGGGAGTATACAAATCATGGAAGGATGGGACGGCTACTTGGGAGGAATATAAGGCTATAAGGAGGATCAGAGGATGTAAGGAAGTAAGGAGGCAACTAGGAAAGCTAAGCCCTCCTTAGAATTAAACCTTGCAAGAGGGGTCGAGGACAACAGAGAGGTCTTCTTCGAATACTTTGCTGATAAAACTAACACTGGAGTCAATCAATGTAGGCCCACTAGTGAATGAGGTGAGTGCCAGAAGATGAAGTGGTAGGTAACAGAAGATGAAGAGAAGGTGAAGTTACTGAATACCTTCTTTGTCTCTGTCTATAATGCCAGAGCCTCTCCTGAGGAGCCCCATACCCCTGGGGCCCCAGAGGAAGTTGGAATATAGGAGGCATTTGCCTTGGTTGATGAGGGCTGTGTTAAGGACCAATTAAGCAAGCTGAACATCCATAAGTCCTGATGGGATGCATCCACAGGTGCTGAAGGAACTGGCGGATGTCATTGCTAGGCCACTCTCCATTATCTTTGGTAAGTCATGGGAACTGGGAGAGGTGCCTGAGGACTGGAGGAAGGCAAATGTCACTCAGGTCTTCAAAAAGGACAAGAAGGAGGACTCAGATAACTATAGACTGGTCAGCCTCACTTCCATCCCTGGTAAGGTGAAGGAACAATTTATCCTTGGTGTTGTTTCTACTCAAGGATAAGAGGTTCATTAGGAGCTGTCAGCATGGCTTCACCAAGGGGAAGTCATGCTTGACCAACCTAATAGCCTGTTATGAGGATATAACCGTGTGGATGGATAATGAAAAGGCAGTGGAGGTGGTGTATCTTGATTTCAGTAAAGCCTTTGACATCATCTCCCACAACATCCTCACAGCTAAACTGAGGAAGTGTGGTCTGGACAATCAGGTAGTGAGGTGGACTGTAAACTTGTTGAAGGGAAGAAGCCAGAAGGTTGTGGTTAATGGGAAAAAGTTCAGTTGGAGTCCTGTATCTAATGGAGTCCCTTAAGGGTTGGTACTGGGACCAATGCTGTTCAATATATTCATTAATGACCTGGATGAGGAAATGGAGTGCGCTGTCAGCATGTTTGCTAATGACACTGAACTGGGAGGAGTGGATGAGGAAGACACGCTAGAAGGCTGTGCTGCCATCCAGCAGGACATAGACAGGTTGGAGAACTGGCTGGGGAGAAAAATTAATTAACTATAATGAGGGCAAGTGTAGAGTCCTGCATCTGAGCAAGAACAACCTCAGACACCAATGTAAATTGGGGATTGCCTTGCTGGAAAGCAGTGTAGGGGAGAGGGACCTGGGGGTCCTGGTGGACAGCAGGATGACCATGAGCCAGCACTGTGCCCTTGTGGCCAAGAAGGCATCCTGGAGTGTATTAGCAGGTGTGTGGTTAGTAGGTTGAGAGAGGTTTTCTTCCCCCTCTACTCTGTTCTGGTGAGACCCCATCTGGAATATTGCATCCAGTTCTGGGCTCCTCAGTTCAAGAAGGACAGAGAACTGCTTGAGAGAGTCCAGCATAGAGCCATTAGGATGATTAAGGGAGTGGAGCAACTCCTTTACAAGAAAAGGCTGAAGGAGCTGGGTCTTAGCATGGAGAAGACTGAGGGGTGACCCTGATAATTTTCATAAATATCTAGTTAATTATTATAAATATCTGTTATTTTTTGTAAATATCTAAAGGGTGAGTGTCAGGAGGATGGAGACAGGCCCTTCTCAGTGACCTGCAATGATAAGACAAGGGGCAATGGGTGCAAGCAGGAACATAGGAGGTTCTGCTTAAATATGAGAAGAAACTTTTTTACAGTGAGGGTGGCAAAACACTGGAACAGGCTGCCTGGGGGGTTTTGGAGTCTCCTTCTCTGGAGACATTCAAAACCCACCTGGACCTGTTCCTGTGTGATGTGATTTAGATATTGCTGCTCCAGCAGGGGGATAGGACTAGATGATCTTTCAAGATCCCTTCCAATCCCTAACATTCTGTGATTCTGTTTTTAATTTATATATACAGCATAAATTTTCATTATTTTATTTTCTTTTACTTTACTTTATTTTACTTTTTATTTTACTTTTGATTTCATTTCATTTCATTTTATTTCATTTTATTTCATTTTATTTTTTTAGAGCTTTTGGATGATTTCTTGTTTTCTTGTCCTAGAAGTATAATTCACAGAAATGAAGGATATCACAAATCTGTTCAAGAGCTCTTTATTACTCCATACTATGTCATGTAGTTTCTTCATGTTCAGTGCATGAATAGTTTGCTTTTACTAGATCTCAGTTTGAAAAAAAATGGCCTTATAGCTTGAAGTGTGAATATGAATGGTATCGTGAAGGAGAATAGGGAATTTTTATTCATTGTTTCTTGTAAGATAGCAAATGGAAAAAATAAAAAAATAAAATAATAATTATCAGGAGTCAATTTTAGTATGCAAGTACTGTTTCTCTGGAACATATCACTGTACCATGGAACTGAATAAAAGACATCTTTCTTGAGGCTACAAGTACAAATGAATATAGTGTTTAGGGAAGCCATGAAGGCTATTAATTTAAAGATCTTAATACAACCATTAGCTCAGAAATTCTTATAGTCCAGCTTGTCAGACAATAAGCCAGTGGTATCCTCTCTTGTTCATATATTATTTTCTCAAACATACACTCTTGGTTACTGTTACAGACAGAATTTTTTACTTAGATCTCAGTTTGTACAGATATTTTTTTTTCCTAGACATGTCTGAGTGGCAGACGGCTTACTGTCAACCTGAAGTGTTGGTAAAGATAGTAAACATCATGTGTGCTTCACTTTTAAATGTACTAAAAATTACATTCAGAAAGCAATTGTGTCTGTAATGGCGAATACAAACAACATTGCACAATGAAAATAAAAGGCTTTTTGTTACCAGAATCAAATCAGAAGTACATAGCTAGTTAATTCAATAAATAAGTGTAAACTCCTTGGTGGGATTCTGTGATCTTTGAGCTAGGCTTTGGAGAGCATGACTCCAGAGAAAACATAAGGTTCTTATCTTACTGAGACCCATATCTAATTAACATGCACATGCTTCCCTGTTTTTGCCCTTGTTTGCTTCATGTAAACAACTTGAAATATCTGCTTTCCCTTTGTGTTCAAACAAGCAAAACCTTTGATACTATAAATTAAATTAGTAACAGGTGGAGGAGCATGTTTAGTAATGTTGGGACAAAATAGCTGTTTACTTTAAAGTATTTGTTCTCTAATCTTTGATTCCTCACAGATAATAGCTATCATCTGTCATTAGAACACACATACATAAATTTCTCTGCAGCCTCTATGTATATGAAAGGAAAAAAAAAAAAAAAAAAAAGACACAAAAGCTTTAGTAACTTTTCAGCATATGCAGTAAAAAACAGTGAGGGAAAATATGAAAACACTGAGATTTGTACAGGCTCATTTGGCTTCCTTTCCATTATTTACTTAAACTGTACAAGAGGGATTGAATTTTATTCTCTAACTCGAAGGAAGAAGTATTATCAGAATACATATGTTGTGACCTAACACAATGAAGATGCTCCTGCTATAAAGGAGAAAGATTGCAATTTACACTGTTCTATATAGATATCAGTTTTGGATCATTCCGGTTTTTTCTTTCTTTCTGCCTTGTCTCCATAGTCTTTGGGTTTTTTATATATATATATTTTTTTCCTATACAAAGGAGAAGGGACTTTTAAGTGTCCCAAATCAGATCCTATCTATCCCAGAAGTCCTCTAAAAAGAAAATTCCCTCTTACCGTTTAAAATTCCTTTAAGATCTACATTTTCTTTTCTTTTTTTTTTCTTTTTTTAATATATTCACTCAAATCTGCTAATAATCAATACATTTTTATTCCTATTGTTCTTAAAGATTTTCTGATAAAATAGGTTATCTCATTCATAGCTAATTCAAGTTAGAAGTATTTTTCTCTGTGACGTTAGATTTGCTTATAGAAGCTGAGATTTCTGTTGACGATAGAGTACTAATGGATATACAAATACAGTGATTGTTAGCAAGAATTTATTGGTTGTTCCTAGCTGTTGAACTTGATAAAAATAGTATCATATAGCCATGTGAATTAAAAGGAGTTTTAAAGACAAATATTTCAAACTAATTCTGTGCACTAAGAAATTACACAAAAATGTAACAGAAAATCATCTGTAAGACAGCCTCTTCATCATATCATTTCTTAGGGTTTGATCATAGAATCATACAATCATAGAACCATAGAATGACTTGGTTTGGAAGGGACCTCAAAGATCATCTAGTTCCAACCCCCCATGTGCATGGAAACCACCCACTTGATCGGGTTATCCAAAGCTTCTTCCTACCTGGACCTGAACACCTCCAGGGATGGGGTATCCACAACCTCTGTGGGCAACCTCTTCCACTGCCTCTGAGTGAAGAATTTCCTTCAAATCTCTAATCTAAATCTTCCCTCTTTTAATTCAAAACCATTCCCCTTTTTCCTCTCATTATCCGACTGGGAAAAAAGTTGTTCTCCATCTTTTATATAAGCCCCCATTAAGTATTGAAAAGTGGCAATAAGGTCATCCTGGAGCCTTCTCTTCTGTATGCAGACCCTGCTCTCTCAGCCTTTCTTTGTAGGAGAGGTCTTCCAGCCTTCTGATCATATTTGTGGCCCTCCTCTGGACCTGTTCTAACACCTCCACATCCTTCTTGTGCTCAAGGCCCCAAAACTGGATGCAGTGCTCCCATTGGGGCCTCACAAAGGCAGAGTAGAAGGGACAATCACCTACCCCCACCTGCTGGACACTTGAAGCAGCCCAGGATGCAGTTGGCCTGGGCTGCAAGCATACCCTGCTAGCTCAGGTCAAGATTTTCATCCACCAGAACCCCCACGTCTTTCTCTGTAGGGCTGTTCTCAATGAGTTCTTCACCTAGTCTGTACTCCTGTCTGGGATTGCACCCAGGTGCAGCACCTTGCTCTTGGACTTGTTGAATCTCATTAGTTTTACTTGGGCCCCCTTCTTAAGCTTGTTCACATCCCTTTGGATGACTTTCCTATCTTCTGTAAAGATCAAGGAAGTCTGGGGGATTCTCCAACTTTCTCCCCTAAATGAGTAGCTGCTTGTCAACATCTTTTGAATAAACTAAAAGAAATTTGAATTGCAAAATAGTTGTTTTGTGGGCATTCCGGACAGTTTGTAATCCACATTTTGAAGGGACATTGACCGTCTAACCTGCATTAATGGTTACATAGCTCCTCAGTCTGACTTCACCAAACATATTGCAGCAGTGATCTTAAGCTTCTGATGCATATCAGAATTTTCTGTATTTGAAACAGAGTTTGGTAAGTAATGGATGCTTTTGTTTGCAGCATAAAATGATGAGAATATTGATCTGTTTTGTAAATGTGTTTGCATACACACAGTTTGTTCTCACTGATAGGGAAGAAAAAAAAAAAAAAAGAAAAGTAGAAAAAGGTTTTAAATACAGCAAACTGTAATTTAGGTTCTAAACTACATGTAAATTCACAAATTATTTTTACTTATTACTTGCCTGAAAGATATTAAATCCATCACTACCTTTTAGCAAATGTGTGTATGAGCAAGGAAGAGTGGAATATGACTTCTGGTTAGACCACCATTCTGATGAAAATAATAAATGTTGATCTAGTGTTTCTCCACCAGTAAAGAGCAGTCCTTTCTATGAGTCGTAGAAGAGCTATATGTGATACCAAGAGAGATAAATACATATCATAGTCGGAAAATGAAATAAAGTGCTGTTCTTTTATTTTACATAAAGTAACTGTATTTTAATATGTGGAATGGTCTACTCTTCTGTGAAATATTCTACAATATTAACTTAAACATACTATTACCCATGGTATTTTCTAAAAACATTCCCCAAATAAAAAACATAAAAAAAAAAAATCAGCTGAAATGCTGAGAAGCCCATAGCACAAGTGTTGTGGTAAGGAATCAGCTTCTTTATTTGCTTACTTAGCTTTGGAAATACAGTTTGCAAACCTGACATACAGATGCTGAGACCCAGATATATGGATTCTCATCAAGTGAGTTGTCTGTTTTTTCTTCTCCTTGTCTTTGCATCTCTCTGTCATGAACATGCT
>JAACYO010012562.1:0-11881 GCA_011074415.1 Stictonetta naevosa | reverse complement strand
TCTATTTTTTTCTCAATGTGACTTTGAAAGGTTCTCTTTCCAATTAAGGGAAAATATTTTTGGAATGATTTTTCAATGAAAGATAAAATTGATGGTGAAATTGTATCCACATTCAAATTCTGATGTTCCAAACAAGTAATTGTTTTACTTATTTATATTTGGCAATGCTCTATCTATTGTCACCTTGGACTGTATTCTGCATGCTATATCTTCCCCTGACAATTACTGCTGTTCGTTATCCTTGCAGCCTTTAAAAGCTCTGTGTAACATTATCCTATCTAGCCTAGTGAAAATGTCTTTACAGATTAGTGTAATGTTAATACCACTGGCTCCCTGCTTTTGACCTGAAGTGGAATATATTGCACTGCTGGAGCAGATGGGACTGGGGCTTCATCGGGAAGCAGAGATTGCTTGGCTGCCAGCCAGGAGCACAGTGCTGGCGGCTGCCCGAGCTCCTGCCAAGGAGAGCAGCCGTGAAACGGCTCCCCGCCCTTGCAAAGCGGGGGGCATCGTGTGAGTTTGCTTTGAATCAAAATGCGTTCAAGGCTGCTCATCCGCAGATGTTTGTGCAGCATCCTAAAAGGAGCTGAATCTGCCTGTGAAAGTGGAAGCCTCTTTATGCTAGGTTTTTAGGGTTTCTTTTTGTCTGTGTGTTTAATGGAAAATCTGAGACAAAAGAAGTACAAACAAAGAAAACAGAGTTGTGAACTTCTAATAACCTTCTGAATGGATGTACATTGGTTCATAAGGACAATTTAGTATAATGTTCCTGTTGCTTTTAGTGAATCAGATATTCTTCTTTTGTTGTGTCCTTTGTGTCCTTTTTTATTTTTACCAAAATGTTAAGATATCCCAATGAAAAGTATTTCCCTAAAACGTTTTTAGACCTCCTGTGAAAATCATGTGGTGCCAAAAGCAGAAATAGATTCAGAATTAGGATGGAAACACCTTCTATTACATGATGTGTGAAGTTCAGAGATTAAATACATTAATTGCAATTTATGCACTCTAAGGTCTTACTGTTACACCAAACAAACCTTTTTTAAAACATCCATATTAAACCTGTTACTTCAGCTTTCTTCCTTTTTCCCCCCTCTGCAATCTTATTTTTCTCTCAAGTACTGCATTTCCCTAGCAGTAAAACATATGCTATTCTCTGCCTAAGTAAATGGATAATGTAAGCTGTGATGTGGAGCATTTTTTCTTATAATTTTCTTTTTGAGGGTGTAGTTATAGTAACATATATGTGCTTTTATCTGTGGTAAGAACTACCATCTGGTAGCTGAATGCGCACAGCTTATTGCTTGAAGTGCTTATACACATTGTGAAAACACACAGCTTTTGTGTATGTTAGGATGCTGCCTATATGTATTATTAATGAACCCACATATTAGCTATTTGAATATGTCAAATGATTGTAAAGTAGAACAGCGGTTCTAGACAAGAAGGACTGAGACTGGTGCATTGCCAGATGTGTACCTATTCCAGCACTACCATTATGACCTTTTAATATCACATTGTTTGCAACCTCTTCCAGCCAATAATTGTTTGAGGGGGAAATGGAGCTTCTTTGATACGGAAAAAGCTTTTGTTATATTCAAGAAGCTGAAGCTTTCATCCATAGTATATGAATTCACAAAAATGTGTGGTGAATGTGTGCAAGCAGTAAGAGAGACAGAACATATAAATTTGAGTTACTTTGACCTTTAATCCAAGAGACCAAGAAGAGAAATGCACTAGGAAGGCTGGTTTGTTGCTGTCTGGAGACTGATAAGCAGTAATAAAGGTGCACTCCATTGCAATTCATCCAAAGCTTCCATTGCTATCATCCTCTTTTTTCGATTTTTGTTACCTCAAGTACTTATCTAAATCCCTTTCAATGCCAGCTTGAATGCACTTTGTATTCTCTCCAACTGTGACTGGTGCTGTCTGTGTGTGTCAGTGTGCTTCAGCATACACTCTTTCCCCTTGTTTGACAAGAACCAGTGCCAACACCTAATTAAGGATAAGCCATGGAGCTTTCTGCTCTATCTTTGTCAACCGCTATGTTCCCAGCTTTCTGCCTAGCTGAGCTTTTATGACACGAGTAGCATTTTGGATTCAGCCTACTCCTGGCCTCCTGGTTCCCAACACAACAAGAACTAAATGCAACTTAAGGCAGGGGTTGATTTTAGAAACATTTATGGTAATGCAGTCCAGAAATCTCTTCTGTCTCTTTCTGAAACACATGCTTATGTGCATAGATCTGTCTGTTCGTATTGATATAACTAGATATGGATGCACATGTCCATCTGAATACAAACTGGTAATTTTTCAGATTACCTTCTGCCTCTGTTCCACCCCAACCCCATCCCTCAAGACTGTTTCCTAGGAGATAATCAGAGTGGTCAGGACTGCACTTTTCTTTTGCAAGTACTGTATCTAAAAATCTACCAATCTACCAGGATCCTAATTTAAGAGGATGGAAAACCTCTTGTTCAGACTTCTGTTGAGTTATTTTAAGTACTTTGTCTCAATGATATAGTTGTATTTAGGTCATAAAATAAGAAACTCTTTCAAAGGGTTAACCACTTGATAAGCTTGAAAAACAGATTAACGTGACTGACAGGTGACTGACTACCAGACAGACAATTGAACGGTTACATGTAACAATTTTGTGGAGAGGTATAAGTATATGTCTGATATGTCTGTCTGCATGACTAAGTTAAATTACTTCAGAGAATTTTTTTTTTTTTTTTTTTTTTCCTGAGTCCAAATAATTGAATCCAAATTCTGATCTGAATTTTATATAAATCTGTGTAGCTTGACAGGCACACAGAAAAGCAAGCTGGTGTACCTTGGCATACAACTTGATTTACTTGATTTAACCGATTTCCTTTGCAGTGGTGGGTTTGTCCCTTCTGTGAGCCTGGACTGTGCCGGTAGCCTACACTGTTCCAGTTTTAAGATCTCCCAGTTAGGTCCACTTCTGTTCACTGCTCTTACTTTGTCATTAACTTGTGAAGGAAGACAAGGAGTTTGTCAGGAATTCAATTCTCTATACAGCTCTGAGATGTCTTTGTGAAATCATCAGCTGAACTGTTCCGTAGCTGATTTCTGGCAATGCTAGAGCAAAAGAGGATAGGAATGTTTTATTTATACTTTTGCCCAACCGTGAGTGAAATCAGACCAACTGCATCTCTGCCATACTTCATAAAAGTACATAAAGACCTTATCTTGTTGTTGATGTAGACTATGATACAACTAGGCAAAACATTTGTAATTGCCCGAGTATGACAATGAATCCTTTGTGGTTCAGAGGGTCACTCTGCATTAAAAAAGGTGTTTCATGAGGAACAGGTCTGTGGAAAAGCTGTTTAGAAAACACAGAGAGTATTCATTATCTTTATCTTATATTTATTTGTTTATTTATTTTATGTCAAGCAGCTCCCCAGCCAAAACAGCTGGAGGCTGAAAGTTAAAACCTGGCAGTGAGAGAGATTATAATGGGCAGACATGTGCTTTGTGCATTCCAGAGGGAAAATTGTTCCTCATGTGAGCTCAGTACATTTAACAATGATAGTAAAATTAGTTTCAATCATGTTAAAATCTAGGAGTAACATAAATGAATTCCAAGAACTCTGTTCAGGCATATAATGGAAAAGACATAACATTACAAAGTGTAATGTCTAGACACTTTGAGTTCAAAATAATAATAATAATAATAAATAAAAAAAATAAAAACAGGATTATGTTGTTGTACTTGAGAAATAATAGTGCAGACAGATTTTAAACTGCTAATTTTATTCATTACATAGTAATTATGAGTAAAACTAGGCTTGGTGACCAGCTTTGGTCCCACAGGTGTAAGCACTGCAACCTTTTACTGCTTTACTGCTTTCCTGGAACAGTAGGTGTAAACATCCTGCTGCCGCTCACTAAAAATATTGAGAATTTTTATACACTATTCTGCTTAATGACTGCCAGGATTACTGGAGCAACCAGTTGTGTATGACAGGAAGCAGCCATCTTCATCTATTTTGTCACAGTACAAATAGGGTCTTATAAATCGACCTTGGATTCTAAATTCTATTTTCAGATACAACTGTAGTGTGTAGATTATAAAGATATTGAAATGCAAGTGTACATTAACAGCTTTAAGCAGAACTGGCTTGAGTTTTCATAAAAAATATAATTCTGAATTATCTACCCTTCCCCTTCTGCACCCTATCATAAAGGACGTACAAAGAACTCAGTGACAATTGCTTTTCCTCACGGTTTCGGTTCAGCTGTTGCAAGAAAATTGCTGGTATGAACACAGCAGTTGACTTGTGATGAGAGCTAGATTCCTTCGTGTTTAAGCTATTTCTTAAAGCTAATTTAAAGGCTTTGGAAAATGTTACCCCAAGGAGATGACAGAGTTATCAGCTTTTCTATGCATACTCACAAAGAAAGATGACCATAGAGGAAGAAAGAAAAAGCATGGCTTGAGGATTATGCACGCAGCCTTAACTTTTTGGCATTTCTAGGGAGTAGCTGCAATACATCAGCTTGCTTTCTGTAAAGATGACAGGTGTCCATGGGAGGATATGCTCAAAACAGGGCAATCTGAGAAGCTCTAAGTCTGGTCATTCCTATTCCAGTGCAGAAGCAGAAGGAAAAATATATAAACCTCATCACTGCAAGACACGTTAAGTGTTGTTATGTCAAATTAGCACCAAGATCAGAGTGTTCTCTGCAAACTGCAATCAATGACACTGATGGACTCCTCGACAATTCTTATGTCACAAGAAGCCCCAAATATTGGGGCCAAGATAAATGTTGTTTTCTGGCCCCAGGAAATGGCAGTGAGTAGTTACTTATGAGTATACACTTGTGTATGCATACCTATACGTTACACTTTTGGAAAATGACATTCTTACCCTGCTCTCTGAACACAACACATTCGCACACTGGATCTGGTCCAGATCTTCTCCCTCCCTGTGGTTTCCTTTGTAGTTAACTTAAATAACAACAAACATGCCTGCCAAATCTTGCTTCTGAGCTTGGCCACTTCTTAGGCTGCTCTCTGCAGGACATCCTTTGTCCCTGTCACTCGTTTCCTGTGCTCCAGCGAGGCATTCACAGCCCTTTCTACATGCTGGGCTGACGCCAGGAAAGATCCACCTGCTCCGTTTGTTGGCAGACCCAGCATTCCTGCATCTTTTGAGGAGTCTGTAATGCTTGACCACAGAGAGAGCAAACAAAACAGATTGGCACTTGCCTTCAAGGTATAGGTTCTGCTGACTTGTTTATGAGGTGTTGGAGGTGTTTTTGCACTAATGACACAAAGAAGTGTGGAGTCTTCTCTTCTGTAGTTGGTGAGTGCATTTGTGTCCTTGTAGTTTCCAGACCTTTTCATCTTTGGTGGTGTTTGCTGGCTGGGATGTATGTGGGGAACCTTTCGTGCTAAGTCCCTGCCTACTTCCAAACCCTCCTCCCCTCTCTGTCTGTGCCCAAGCCTAGGTGGAAACCAGTCATTTAAGACAGCAGGTAGGTCACTCAAATGTTGTACATGACTAGGTGCGAACACGGTAGTGACTTAGAAACAAAGATTGCTTCTCAATATTGCAGCTATTATTCTTCAGAAGAATGCTGTCAGTAATTGCAAAGAAAAAATAACAAGCAAGCAGGAAATGCTGCACACAGTGTCAGCTTCTGTTTTTTGCAGTTTTTGTGCATCAGGATTGTGAATGACAAAGGCTGAAGCTGTAGCTGAAGCATTAATTTGGTTTGGTATACTTTTCATAAAATTTGTATGCACATTATGGATACCAGTGTGAACTTAAAGTCCTGTTAAGACCATAAAAGACTTGTTCCAGGCAACAGTGTGTTTTTCCTCCAGTTTGCACTGGAAAGACATCTGTGTATGTGCCTGAAGATCCATGACATTCTTTCTCATTTTTATTACTGGGCTCAGGATAAAAAAGATGCCAGTATGATTCCTAAAGCATTTAAGCTGATAACAGTGGCTCCAGGCCCATAGGACAAACCTCCAGAGAAGTCCAGCTAATGCTATGGCAGGTCTTCGTACAACATCTTCAAATAACAGCTGATCTAACTTCCTTTACCCTGCATATATTTTGGCATTGCTTTTCTACAAATAAACTAACAGTTAGAGAATATCACAGATCCCCAACCTGTTTCTAATTAAGGTTAAATGTATTCTCTGCTTTAAGTACATATAGCACCCTTTAAAGGAATAGGTATTAAATTTCCTTCTGTATGTTGCTTAGAAGACAAAATAATAAGAAAAAAATAAAGCTGTTTTAACTTAGGAAAAAAAAAAAAAAAAAGTAATAGCATCTCATTATGGTAATTTGGTCAGAGAGATGTAAGTTAGTTTCAGCTATAGCAGAATCTGATGTCAGCCTCATAATTACTAGGCAGAGTCAATAATACCTCTCCTCAGTATAATTGCAAATCCAGTACAACCATGACCAGAATTAAATTGCTTGAGAGCAATCAATAGAAATCTCCTGATTGCATTCTCTGGTGTACATATGAGATGTAAAAAGCAAAACTGTCCATCCAAGCAAAAGGTCAACTTTACAAATGAAAACTGCAGTATAAGGCTAGGAAGATGTATGTTCACACATAAGCCTTGTGGTTAGCTTTGGCTAGAGGTGACAGGTCTGAATGGGGACATGTATATTTTGAAAGACAGGCTGTGCTTACGTGAGCAGTGATTTGATGCAACTGAAGTGGAGTACTAGATTCATGTAGATGATGATGAGTTCCCAATATTTGTTCTCTATGTGGTCTGTGGCTTTCACTCAGACTAAATTCAGTTGGTTTAATCACACCGAATATTCTTATCACATGTGCTTCAAAGCTGTTGAAACACCAACCTTTAACTCAGATGTCTGTGTCACCATTATGGGCTGGACATCATTAGGTTTGCACCTGGAGTGGAAACTTCTGGCTCAGTTTCTTCTGTGAGAAATGTACTTCAAATACACCAAAACCACTGTGAGGATCAAAGAAAAGTATGGTAAGTGGGGATGCTCAAGGGATTAATTTCAAAACCTCACTGTTGCTTGAACAAAAACGGTATTGCAGATTCAGCCAAAAATTTGCTTTAAAAATAAAATAAAATAAAATAAATCCTAGGTGCTTAGAGCCTTGGTTTTCTGCTTTTTTCTTCCTCAGTATTTCTGCTTATACATAAAACTCTGAATAAACATGTTAGTTGTGGTGCCATGCAATTCTCACCACTTGAGTATTTCCTGTGAACATTGAACATAAAGATATGAAGTGAAGAATACACCATTAATTTTACTTATTGTTCTGTTAGAGATTCAGAGACAATGTATTAGTTTGTGATGCTTGTTTTCTTGTTTGATTTGTTTTAAGAGCTTCCTCTATAAGTATACTTCAGGAGTTGAATATGAACTTTGGCAAGTGCTGAAACTAAATCCCATGAAATTTCAACATGATTTTCTAGTTAGCAGAGTTGTGAAAGCTCAGTTACTTATTTAGAAGAGGGATCTCAAAAGCGCTGTGGAAAATGAGCACCTAATAGCCCTTGAATTCTCTTTGAATAGCTGGCCAAGCTGATGAAAAGGGGGGAGTGTTAAATACTTTTTTTTAAAAAAATATCTTTGTTGTTTTCTGTTTTATTTTGGATTAGGTAAAGTGGCAACTGTTGTGCGTTCTGTTTGTTTTACATTTCCTTTTGGAGGTTTCTGTTGCAATGGATTAGTTTTCTAAATTGTCTGGAGTTTTCTGAGAAATCTGCCTTAACATAAAATTGTTAGGTTTCTCACTATCTCAAATTATGCTGCCCACACAGCACAAAACACTAAATAAATAGAACTGCACAAAGCTGTGGTGTGTGAGATATCAAGAGTATTTTTGCTTAGGCTGTGCTGACACAAAATGTTTTCTTTCCAGTGTAACACTGTCTTTCATTTGACATATCTTTTGTTACAAGCTTATGAGAAAAATATTTTCAACAGGTGCCAGATCTATTAGAAGAAATAAATAAATAAATAAATAACTTTCCTTCTTATTTTATAACGAAACAAAACAATATTTGCCCCATGAGAAACTGTCTTGCAGATGTCTGTAAAAAATTTTATTCATTGTTCAACAGAGAAAAAAATTGTGATAGGCATTGCATTTACATTATGGTACAGATTAAAGTACTATAGTCAGAATACCATTAAAAGGCTGTTAAATCGCTGATAATTTCATCATATGTTGGAATCAAGTCTAGAAGTACAATTCAGCTGCATTAGTACTGTGATGCTATGAACACTTTCAATTATCAAACTTAACCTTGCTAAGAAGCTAAAATGAACACTATCAATACAGTAAGGCATGGAGTAACACAATAGCAGCCTGCTAGTCCCTTGCTTTCTCTCCCTTTTTTTCCTACTTTCTCCAGTAAAGGAAATGTGTGGACTCTTGCCCACACCATTCCTAAATTGCCAAGCAATTGCTTCCTGTAGATTAACTTGTAATACTAAATCTTGAGGAGAAGGAAATGTGAGCATGTTCCTCCCCCAAGACATTTACATATCTGGAGTTTTAATGTAATCTAAAGCAGAGGTTGAGGAACCAACACAAAACAAAAGGGAAGGACAAAGTGACAAAGGTGAAAGTGGAGAGTTTCTTCAGCAAAGACTTCTCTGTGTGCTAGAAAACTTGTTTTACCCAACACTTGCAGGTTTTATGATGTTTTCTCTTGCAAACAGACCTGTATAAAAACACCAAGGGGGGGATGTGTGTACACCACGTATATATGCACACAGAGCTGTATTTCAAAGCAGCTTACATATGACTGCCTGTTTTGTTTGTGCATGGTTGCTCTGGTGATGATAGATACTTTCCTTACATGGATAAATTAAAACAAAAAAACCATGCCCATTAGCACTGATGCTGTTCCTCCTCTTGCCTTCACAGGGCAGTTGCAGCTGTGCTTTTAAGGTTATTTAGGCATGGAAAGCTACAGATAGGTAGACTTCAGAAAGAGTTGGAAAATACATACCTAGTTATCTGAACCTAGATGGCTTGATCCTATTAAAAGTGTCTTGGGCAATTTTTTTTATTTATAGCTCTATTGCCTAAATACCTTTTCAAATCTGGCATGATACAAGTACACAACTCCCCATCTTCTTCATTTTCTTCTGTCTTTTGGGGCTTTTCAGAGTAAATCACCTCTACTGAATTCTGCATAGCTTTCTTTCATTATTCCTCAATAGAGAAGTTTTCTGCTCACATCAGGCTGGACAGACCATAATAAAAGGAGAAAAATGCAGGAGAGGAAACTAAAGAGACATAGGGACATGGAAAAAAAAAAAAAAAAAAAAAAAAGTGGTACAAAAAGAAGGTTTCTAGTCTAGCTTTTTGTAAGCTTCCCTGAAGACTTTCCAGGGAGGGTTTCCAAAAGGCATCAAAGTTCTCCACATCACAGGGTGAAGGGAGAGAAATCTCCAGTGATGACGAAAGTGTAGTCTGAGCTGGAGGCATGTGATTATAATAAGCATTTAAAACAGCAGGCAAGAAATAAATATTACAGTAAGAATGTTTTGAGAAGAGAAGACTTTCTGTCTCTACCAATTTTTTCAGCCACCTATTACCAGAATATTCCAGGGACTTTATGTTAGAGGTCCTTCAGTCTTTGCTTACAGATGGGAAGTTGCAGGCCCTGACTGCAAGTGTAACTTAAGTTCTACTGCTGCTGGGTTACCCCTTTGATCCTGGCAAAAACCAGACTCTTAGTGAAGCTGGCCCTCAGCACTCTGGAAAAATCATGCCTTCAGTCAAAGTGAAGAGCAGGAAAGCAAGCTATCCTCCATCATTTCACCCATGAGTTCTTAGTCTTCTTAGAGTTCTTAGAGTCTCCATAACTCAGTGAAAAGGGGTGATAACCAAGGAAATGTCTGTAATATTATCCCAGGAACTCCAGCCAAATTTTTCTTTCCTTTTTCTTTGGGGAAAAAAATGGTGTTGATCTCAGATTGTTTAGCAAATTTATTTTCATTAGAAACTTAAGGGAGTAGTTAAACAAATGTTTAATATTTCTGGGGACTCTGGAGTGTGCTTCCTTCACAGAGGTGTTAAATTCCCAGCCCCTGTACGGCAATGTGTGGAGGGGTGGACTAGCTTATCTACTCTCTGCCTAAGACATAGTCCCTGTCAAAATCTCTTTGCTCAGACAGCAGTGTCAAAACTGACTCTATAACAATTCCTAAGGCAAGGCAAGACTGCATGAAACAAATGGACATCTAAATAGGAGGGGGTTCCAGGTGCCATAGAGCAAAGAGGAAAGTCTTTCCAGGTACAGCAACCAAGAATTATCTTGTTCTTCTCTTGATGGATTTACCATGGTATCACAAATGTGCAGAAAGCATCTGAAATCCTGTCTTTGCCATCTACAACTAAGATCTCACTGGTCATAAAGAAAATTCATCTGCGTCAAGAGGACACTGAGATTACATCAGACTACCTCATGATGCCTGAGCACAAGTATATATTTGAAAAGGTGGGTCAGGAACCTGGAAAATTAGATAAATGCAAGTATCAGGGGAAACAATTTGGATGATGTTTGACCAACTACTTAACTGAAACAGATGAAGAAATCTCATTTAGGAATGAAAGAATCAGGAATGTTTCTATTTTATTTTTTATCACGTATCATGTGTCTTTTTTCCAATTAGAAATACTTAACACTTCCAAGATATGGCTGATATTCACTCTAGCAGCTAGACTAGAATTCCTTGGTGTGTTTTTAATTGTAAATGTGTTTTAGGGACAGTTGGGACCAGTTGGGTCTTGTGGAACTATAGGATATTTATGTTTCCCTCCTCATTATTCTCTTAACTTCTGAATTCCTCAACTATTCTAGTTCCATTTAATGAGTTAGAAGGCTCTTTTATGCTCAGGTAAAATATGTGTGTTGTCCATGTGTTGGCTAAAGCATGCTAGTAATCTAACAAAATCAAAGCAGGTATAGTTCAAACATGAGATTTATGTGTTGAGGTTAAGCCTAATATTGCAACCTTGTGAAAGCATTCCTCTTTTATTGTTGTATTGTTTGTACTGTGCATGGCATGTGTGTAGATTGTGCTCTAGAGCTTTCTTTCACAGAGGTATGAACTCCTGACTTGAGTGTCGCTATTGACTGCAACTGACCTAGGCCTTTCAGGTTAGATCTGTGTCCTTCCCAGTTTTGAACAGTTGGACTCTGCCCCAGGGCTGGAATACAAACTGCTTTGGATTGCAATGCAATTGAAAAAGGAGGAAAAAAAGCAGTAGCTACAGCCGTTCTGTGCCAAGCCAAGTTTCCAACCATATGTACAATCTTCTCTTAATACCCTTGGAGCTTTCCAGGGCAGCCTTTCAGGTTATCTGATGAGCTTTTAGAAGAACAGCTCTGATACAGAAATCCTGTTCTTTGAGCAATATGGCAGCTGCATGAGGACCTTGAAAAATTTGGACCTTTCTTTTAGGACATCTCTACTCTATGGCCAGAAGAATTTAGTAGCAGAAAGCCAATGTTTATGCCTAGGGGGCCTGAAAAAAATTTTATGTGAAGCCAAGTATTACAACGTCAAACAGCTTTTCTTTGTTTTATTGTCTTTAGATCTATATTAGACAGTTTATTTTAAAAATCTACAGTTCCAGAAACTAAGTTATTCCCTGCTTTGAAATTCAAAATGACCCTATTTTTTTCCATTGACCTTTTTGGAATGCTTGTTGAGATTGGTCAGAATCTCGACAGAAAACTGTTTTGCTTCATATGCTTTACCACACAATTTGCCTTTTCTCGTTATCCTTTCCCTTAAATATTTTCTGCTTGGCAACTCCTTGCAATCTGACTTCAGGAACCCTTCATGGGCTTGTTGTTGAAAGC
>JAACYO010012554.1:0-13503 GCA_011074415.1 Stictonetta naevosa | reverse complement strand
TCAGCCAGAGAGGAAGAAAATATATGGAGGATTTATACAAGGACTGACATATACCCCGTAGATAGGACACCGCACATCACAGCCCCTGTCTGACTTAGATGTGGAGTTAATCTAAACAAGTGCCACTGGGGAGGTCCCACAATCTTAGCACTTCCATGAAGCATCAAAAAGTGAGGTTGTTTCATTTGCTTTCTGAACTGGTGGACTGTAAAAGAGAGACCTCAAGGAAGCCTCCTCCTTTATCTTCTCCCACATGCCCATCAATGTTATGATCATGCTGAATTGTCCATGCCAAAGTCATGTGTGACATGAATTTGTACTATGATGTTCTTCTAACACCTCAGAGGTGGGTACTCCACAACCAGGGCATCTACCCTTTGGCTGTCCTTACCTTTGGAAAGCTTTTCTCTGAATTTCTTCCTTGGATGGAGGCTTTTTCTCTCCTCACTGTAACCTTTTAACTATCTGAAATATTTCACCCCTTTCTGGACAAATGATTTTCAATTCAGTCTTTATGATGCATAACTGCAACACGTTGATCAGACACTGTCTTTGGAGATATGGTTTTAACACCTAGGTCACACAACTACCAGGTTATAATCACCTGGTTTTGGGCTGTTTTTGAAAAGAAATTACAGGAGCTTTGTTATGATATGTAGAAGCCCTAGTATCAAATCTACGGTATATGTAGAAGCCCTAGTATCAAATCTACGGTATCATTTCACCTTTGCAGAAAAATCAATTTAGAAAAATCCAGATTTAAAATTCAAGTACATAACACCTGCACCTCATTCCGTTTCAACCCCTGCAGAAAAAGCTAGCCCTTTGCTTCCTGGAGTGAAAATGAAATATGCTACTTTGGGTCAATCAGATTTTATGTTCAAGCTCAATCAAAAATGTTTGCACTGTTGTTTCAGGATAAAAATTCCTGTAATCAGTCTGATTCATTGCAGGTTTGGGACACTATCATTCAGTAGCTCAATCAAAAAATGTACAATTTCATAGCTTTACTTATCATATTCAGACACATTAGCACCTCTGTAGATTTCCTGTACAAAGTCCAAGAAGGACCTAATTTCAGCTGTGAAAGCTGAAATCATTTAAGTCCTTACATTACCCATTTTTAAATGTTCTTCAGGAGCAAAATGCCCATGCTACAGCTCATGCCAAAGACATACACACATACTCAATTTATAAAAATTGTTAATGATTCCTGAGAATTTGCCAGGATCTTTCCCGTGAGTCAGATTTTTCTGAAATATTTTTAAGCCATTAAGAGACTTTCGTTACATACCTGACATGCTGAAGTTCAATCTAAACTGAACTTAGTCTTCCAGGGGAATATTCAAGATGATGAGCTTATTTTAATGTGATACTTGGCATACTACCTTTAAATTTAGAAGAAAGCTTTCTTGAATGTGTCCTGAAAGAGGGATTCAGATATTTTAAACAAGACTTTTTATATACAAGAAGCATCATTCCCTCCATGAAGATTTGGGCCTGTTATGCCAAATGCCAAAGACTTGTCTTGTCTCACTTGGCAATTTTACACTCTGAGCTTGTTTCCTAAACAGTGCTTTGATTTTCTAGTAGTGCAGCTGGCACCAGAGAAAGGTATACAATGTATTTTCCCAGTGTTTATTATTTTGTCTTCCTAAAGGAGTTTTCTTTTTCCTCATTACCCTTTTCCCATTGCAAATTTTGGTCTGAGTCCAGGTGACTGTGGTTGGGTTCTGTGGGGATTTTTATCCTGGTTCTCTCTCTCCATGCATATTTCATGTGCCCATTACTTTAGGTGCCATAAACACAAATTAAAACCAGCATCATTTCTGTCAGAAAGGACCACATTTCTCTACTCATTCATTATTTATGCTGCTTCCTTAAGTGGTGTTGTTCTTGCTTGTTTGTCTCTAATAGAGGATACAAGTTATTTCACAGTCTTTTTTCGTTACCGAGTTTGGGTGGATCAGGAGGTCCACCTAACAGTAAAAAGTGAAGCTTACCTCTGCTGATAGATAAATCCTTGAATGACATCTTCTGCTGAACAACCACCCCAGACAGCTATAGAAATGACATTAACCTAGCCTTTTATTGTGGGTTATTTGAAGGAAGATGATTTCTGTGCTTTGGGCCCCGCTGAGCACTGAATGTTTAACCTCTGGACCCAGAATGGACTATGAATTCATGTGATGCATAATGAACCTCCAAGTCTGAGTATATAAAAGAGCTGTCCTCTGTTACTGAGTCTAGTCTTGTAAGCAACCTCACCTTCTCAAGAACAAGTCCAACTGCATTTTAAAATATTTTATTTTCTCTCTCCTACTGCTTCTGTGGGGAAGTTTCCATATTCTAATATTCCAAAGACTTCTCATTTCCATCTTGTACTGACATGGTCAGTTTGGATCCTTTTTTTCCCCATTGGCAACATTATTTTCCTTTGATTACATAGTTCTTTCCACAATGGTATAACATACCTTAAGGGAGTGGCTGCACCATCTCCCACATTTTACTTTGTTAAGCCAAGAATGCATCTATGCAGCTGCAGCAGGGACATCTCTAGTAACTTCATCCACCCTCATTAATGCTTTATGGTGGAAACTCACTCAGCATTGACCATCAGGCATCGTCAAAAATCAGAAGTCAAAAGTGCCTTGCATATTCTTGGACAAATGGAGGGAACTTCTTTTCTGTTCTCAAAGTATTTGTTGTTCACATTGTAACGCTCTTCCACACAACCAGGAAAACCACTCATTCCCTTCTAAATAAGAAGATGAGAAATGAGCTTCTTGACATGCCATATGAATTCAGATGGAAGGTTTGAGAAAAGCAGTTAATGCTATGGAATCATAATAAAACTGTGAGTTGACAACACCGCATTCCCTCTGTTGTTCTCCAGATAAAAATATGTCAGATGATACATTAACTTCTTACATCTACAGAGGGATCAGTAGGTCTGTGTTACAACATGCTGTAAGGCTATCCTATAGATAGATGGTGACAGAGGTGAGATGGTGACAGATGACAGGCAACTCTTTTTAACCAGCAGACATAGTGAAAACAGTATCTACATGCATGCCATACATTGCACTTGTCTCAGTATAGCTACACGAGAGTGTGGCATTTGAATGAGAGTTTGGTGCACTCAATCCTTGTATTTTTAGCAAATCCCATAGGAACCAGATCTTCTCCAGAACAGCATCTGGCTTGTGGGTCTCTTACCGAAAGCTACTCTTGCAATAAACCCCACCTCCACCATCGTTTGCCCTCTCCTCTTGGAGAGCTCTTGGACAGTCAATGAATTCCTGGCCAACGGGTGTTTGCTGGAGGCTGGTGTGTCTCCTTGTGAAGGTTTTCAGGTGTGTCACAGCTAAGGCTGGGGAAGGCATGGCATTTTCCTTACAGGAGTAAAGCCAGGTAGGAGGGAGGGAGGGAGGGAAGAATGAAAAGTAAGAAAGGAAGGAAGGAAAGAAGGAAGGAAGGAAGGAAGGAAGGAAGGAAGGAAGGAAGGAAGGAATAGAAAGATGGTTCATGGGGGCAGCGCTGTGCTAGCAGGTATGGCTAACACATCCCATCTCTTCCTCCCCCACCACCTACCCTTACTCTCAAGGGACTCTGAATAACAGAGGCTCTCTCTAGCCTGGAATAGAAATATCTTCACCCATTTCCCCTGCCTCCTTTGCTCTCATTCCTTTCAAGGGGGTCCTTCACACAGTAATCAAAGCTATAAAACAGCAGAGCTCCATCACAGCAGAGGAGAAGTATTTAAAATGAATTAAGAAAACAATATTAGGCAGATAATGAGCTCCAGGTTGTGCAGAGCCATCTCTCCCCACTCCATCTTCTGCACACAGGAGCAGCCCAGGGCAGCAGGGCTGCCGGCAGCGCGGGAGAGCACTGCCACCAAGTGCAAAGCCAGCTCCTCCACATCCCCCATGCAGGGAGGATGGCTTTTAAAAGCCAATAATATTGCCCTCTCCTCAGTCCCTCACCTTAATGAAACTGCCACAAGTCCCATAGGTGGTCTGTATGGCTTTTTGGGAGCTTTTCAGGCTATAATTTCTCCATCAGTTCATCACTTTTACTCTGTGAATTACTATTTCAGCCTGTTCTTTCACCTTCTTTTTAATCATCAGCTTTTTAAGTAGTTCCTCATAGACAAAAACTGTTAATATAACAGTAATTTTAACAGCTGTTTAAATTAACACTGTGATGGCAAGGCATGCAGCAAATTGTGAAGTGCACAAATCAAGAAGTATCCCAGTGGCACTGAGGAGAGAAGGTGGAGCATAGCTTCAGGATTTGGAGAACAAAATTAGGTCCTGCCTACATGGGGATGCTGAGGAAAGCTAAGCTGAGCTAATGCGAGGTGTGAATTTAAATTAGATCAGGTAAACCACATTACATTCCAAAGTGAATTAAAAGAAACGGAATTAAAGCCTCCTTCAAATCAAAATGAAAATGTCACCACAGTGAGGTAATGCAATTTAAACAGTGCATTTTAAAATGAATTTGATTAACTTTCCTGAAGGTCCTGTCCCTGCACAGACTAGACCCAGATCATAGCACAGGCACAGCAAGATGTGGTTGGAAGATGGCGATATTCCCTCCTGTGGTGTTCTCTGGCACTGGGGGGCTGAAATTAGTTTTGTTCTGCCCTGCTGCTCTCTCAGAGAAAGCAGTCCTGGCCTCTGCTTTGGTTACCTGAATGCTAGTTAAATAGGTACAGTCTTTGTCTTTGGTTTACTCACCTGCAGAATGGGGACACTACTGTTCTCTAAAATGTGCAAATTACGAGAAAATGCTCATAAACTAGTACTAAGGGATGCAAGATCCAGGTAAACAGAAGAAAAGATGCTCTGGTGTATAAGTAAGGATAAGTAATTTAGTTCTTTTATTTCTTCATTATACTACTAATAACAATATGAATGTTTGTGTTTAGCATTTATATTTGTACAATCAATGGCATCTGGTAATTCAAGCATAAACCAGTGGAGGCTTTCCAGCCACTTGTTTTCTGATACAGGGAAAATTTGGGATCACGGCTTTGCTCTTCTCTACCCCAGTCTCCAAAAACAGTCTGTGCCTGTTTCAGTCCTCTGGATGCCAGCAAAACTGTGCAGAATTGCCACTTAGCAAGGCTAATAACCAGTTCCTTCCTGGCTCTATTTCACATCATGGCTAAAGGTAAGGGAAATAAAACAAAGGAAATGTTAAAGGCTGTTAGTAGATGTTGCAGTTTATTCCCAGCTTCATAAGAGCAGAGTAGATTATATGGTAATACACATTTCTTGGTGATTGGCTGTACAAAGTCATACTGCTACTTACCTTTAATAAATAAGTTCCCACTAGTGTTCTTTGCAATTTACATATTATATAAATCATATGAATGAAAATAAAAGTTCTGCAAATATTTTCTCTGGCTCTTCTTTCAATTCTCCCTCCCCACATTAGCAAAACTTAAACCTAAAGGCAGAAAAACACTTAGAACATAGACATAGAGTGAGTGCTGGTGAATCACTTACTTAATTGAGAAAGAGTGGCCTGGCTAAGTGGCTACACAGCAAAATGGGCAAAGGAGCAAGTTTCTCATAGGCTTGCTCTAACATGGCCACATGAGACTGCCACACATGATCTCTCCAGAACATCGGTGCCTGGCTCAGCGCATGTAAACCATGGCATCAGTCAATTGCGTGAAGGTATTATCAGCATTAATCATGGCCAAGATGTGTCTTGTCTGTTTCATGTGAAGAGCCTGGGTCAGTCAGTGGCAATTCCTCCCATGTGCCTAGTGATAGGATGAGGGGTAATGGACTAAAGTTGAGCCAGGGGAGGTTTAGGTTGGATATTAGGAAGAACTTCTTTACCAAAAAGGTTGTTAGGCACTGGAATGGGCTGCCCAGGGAAGTGGTTGAGTCACCGTCCCTGGAGGTCTTTAAAAGACGTTTAGATTTAGAGATTAGATACGGTTTAGTGGAGGACTTGTTAGTGTTAGGTCAGAGGTTGGACTAGGTGATCTTGGAGGTCTCTTCCAACCTAGATGGTTCTGTGATTCTGTAATGCTGTTGAGTCTGACTGGGCATCCTGGAGAAACAGGGCTTTCATATGTTAGGTACCCTGCCCCAGGGAGAGACTGCAAAAGCCAAATAGTTTGGTTGTTTTTCAGAGAATATAGGATGCGACAAGTACCTGAGGCATGTGCTTTCAGCTGAAGTCTTTAAGAGAGTTTTCAGATTCAGGCATGATCTCCAAGGTAAAAGCTACAAAGATAAAGCAGAAGGAGATGGACAGTGCCTCAAACCACCTTCTGAATAAATCTTGGCTGTATTTTATCACTAAGCCTGTTGGTGCTAGAAAGTGAGGGAGCCTGGCCAGACTGACAAACTGAGGACAAAGTGCTCCTGAGGCAGCAGTAAAGAACATCCCTGCAAGGGGGAGCTAGGGTACAAGAACTCATGCCCAATGGGCCGTGCTTTGTGGCCTGCTCCAAAGTAACAGAGAAGAGGACAATAATTCTAGACACTATTTTGGGAGAAAGAGGGGAAAATACAGTGAGGCATGTTGTGCAGATGTAGGGAAAGACCAAATGCCCTTTTTTGTTGAAAAAATAATGAAATCAGGAGAAAGATCCAGATTAAAACAAGATATATTTTGTTTTTAAATATTCCAAGTCCCCAACAATAATTTGATGCTAAAACAAAGAAAAAGAGAAAGCCAGGTCACACGGGACACTTACATTAGGCAGGATAAGCCATTTTAAATGTGCAGTAGGGATTAATTGAACTTTGGCAGTGATGTACTATATGACCTACTGTAAGAGTTCTGGAGGTAGCTAACAGCAAGAATAAGTCATCTTGAAAATGCAGTAGGGAAGCATACTGTTGCAAAGATTCACAGGAGAAATGGCCGTGTTCTTCTGCATAATAAGAAAAAGCACAAAAGGGTGAATTAAGGATACGGGGTTGGTTTTGCATTTTAATTTCCTTATTTTTGTCAGGTTATGTTGTAACTTGAACATTCCTAAAAGGTATGGCAATTTTGCTGATTGTGAAATTTGTACCTGTTTTCTTTTTGCTTCTCTTTCTTTCCTAAGTCAGAGGGGGAAATATCTTATGGCAGATTATTAAATCCCAAATGGCTGATACAGCTTGGCAATATGCATTTTTTCAGTGAAGAATGTATGTTATTAAGTATGTTTGGTATGTGCACTACATATTTATGCCACAACAATTTACTCAGGTAACCACATCTTTTAAATAATAATAATAACAAATCAATCTTTATATAGGCATGATTTATTTATCCTAGAGATTGAAAAAGCTCTCCCAGGGAAATGTATATTTAGACATCTCTAAAAAGTGACTTATTTACCCCTTTCAATACATCAAAGCTGGAGATGAGATGATTCACCTGACAGACTTCACGGCCTCCCCTGGAACTGTTTCATTCTGATAAGTAAACGTGTACTTCATGCCTGTTTACTGGAGAAAATTTACTATATTTGCACAATATCTTGTAATGACTTTAAAGAGGTGTTTAAACATCACTAGTATTTTCAACCCCCTACACAAAAAAACAAACACAAAGACAGTCAATATTTTCTTTATACAATACTGTATTCAGCTGTGCTGTGGCTTTGATTCAGGTGTGCTCAACATTTACATCTCTGAGACTGCTGCTGTATTCAGACAGGCAGTCATTTTGTCTTCCGTTTGGAGCAGGCAGAGGAGAGCCTACAAAGAAAACATGCTTCTTAAAAATGTAATTGACTCTTTTCTTGTTTAGGGTGCTGAAAGCTCATGGCTGCAAATCATGTACAGGAAAACAACCTTTCTACTAAAGACAGAGATGTTTATATAGGAAGAATGCTATTACAAGCTGCCTTTTCAAGGTGGGTGGAAAAAATTATCTGAAGTGTGATAACTGGACGAAGGGAAAATCAATACCTTTTTTTAGCATGGGAAGCTAGATTTCCCCTCCAGCCAATGTATATTTTTCCCAGATGGTTATTCCCTCAGTGACAAACTCCAGATTAATTTTTTTTCCAGTCCCCTAGAATTTATATGGGAGAAAAAGAGAAAAATAGAAAAATAGAAAAAGAAAAAGAAAAAGGAAAAGAAAAAGAAAAAGAAAAAGAAAAAGAAAAAGAAAAAGAAAAAGAAAAAGAAGGAAAGAAAAACAAAAAAATGACGGGAATACAGAAAAACCATCCTAGTTCTCCTTTTTTCTTTGCCACTACTTCATATGTGAGTGTAGGTAGCATGGATGTCATGTACCTAGTCCAAGTTTCACCCCACAGACCTAATGCCACCCACCAAGCACTGACTTGCTTTCAAAGTTGGGTCTGAACACTGAACAAATCTTCTGATGGGTTGAACCACATGGACATGCCCTGGAGCAAGAGCAGGAGCTTGGTAAGAACAGTTCCTCCCTGGACAATAGCTCCTAGCCTTTATATACTCAATAGCTTCTCTAGCCAGACTCGAGGTGAACAGCAATGGTTTGGGCATCTGCAGAAGAAAGATCTGCAGCCCCAGGGCTGCAGAGTGGAAGGGCTGAGAGCCTGATTTGTGAGCAGCATGAGATACTTCGGTAAGTAGCAACAAGGTGGCTATTTGCATAAAAGACTGGTGCTGACACTTTCTGGGACTGGTAAACCATTTTTAGAATTCAATGTGGAAACTATTCAAAAATTTTGAGCACATTATGTGATATTCAGAGTACAGGCTAAAAACAGAAAGTAGTATGAGAAAAAGAGAGGACCAAAACCAAAAAACAAAGCAAGGATGCAATGAATACATAGATAACATTTTTTTCACTCAACAGGACTTTTCATTTGGGGCTCCTAATGAGGACCAGGGAGGGGACATTTGACACGCTGAGAAAATTGCAACAGTGGTATGGGAAAACCCAGATTTTCCAACCAAGTTGAGATACAATGAGAATGAGATAGAAAAAAAAAGCTATAGTTCCTTTGGGTTTATGGCCACGTTAGGTACAAACTACATTCTGCAAGAGGAGCTCTGAATTACTCCTTTGCTCACACAGACTTAAGTGTGTTTCTGTTCCAGTGCACCTCCTCTCCAAAAAGGAACTTCCTCCTCTCTGCCTCCATCTCAGTCCATACAACTGATTTGCAACGGCTCTCTGCCAAACTCTACTCTTTGAGACAATTGTTTCTCTTTCAAAATTTCAGTGCTAGGGGTTGGAGACTTCATTTCCAGTCTCACCACCATCATTACTGTGAATGTCCAAACACCAACTGGGAAAGAGAAAGGAAGTCCTGACAGTGAATTACGTTTTCCAGAATTGTAATCCTAGTATTTTGCTGTTATAAAACATAACACTTCATTCAAAGACCTCTGAGCTCTAATCGATTACTTAATTAAGTCACAGAATGTTCCTGTGATCTAGCTAAGTATTGAAATGGGTGAGTAAACTAGTAGAGATGAGTAAAGTCATTAGTCAAGATGACTAACAGAGATGAGAAATGTGCTAATACAGAGTAGTTTGTGGAAGAGGAAAATGAGCTTCAAATGGGTTAGCAGAGTGATTTTTAGAGAATATTTCTGAACACCTACACTCTTCAGTAGCCAGCAGAAGCTGTGACTGCTTAGGAGCACCTAGAAACCAGACTAGGTATGACTTGCCTAGGGACACTGAGGGGGAAACACATTTGAAACAAAGGTGTGTGTGGGGCATGCGAACAGTGCTGATAAGACCATCTGGGCTACTGACTCCTCTCGCTCACCAGAATGGACAACCACAGAAACTATGTTCAGTCTAGGATTTCCTACAGATCACTCTACTCATCGTGTGGGACCCATCTCCAACATCAGCTGTCATTTTAGCCACTACTGGCCCAGAAGTGTCTCCTGGGAGGGTCTCACCTGTCTTCAGTGGATGATACTGATATTGCCTTCCTGTGCTGGCTATGGATATCTTTACCAAGATTGAGTGGGCAGTGTGTAGTTTGACCAAGCCAACCATGGTGCTATTTAGTCATCCCATGCAGAATTTCCCTGCGCTCTGTGATGCACCAGCACCTTCTCCAGAAGTAACAGGAGAGAAGAACAGCGAGAGACAGCATCATTTTCCCCCCTGCTGAGTAGTGAGGGTACCAAAGGGCTGATGGATGTAGAGTAACGCTTGGTTAAGATTGACAACTATTTCCTCCTGCTACGTACACATAACCAGCACCCACCTGTTTTCCTCCCACCCAGAGATATTTTTGAAAGCTTCTTCTAGCAAATTTCTGCACCAAAATTAAACCTATCTAGCAGTCAGCCTTACTGCCGTGTTCCCACGTCAGCTGTGTGTCATGACAACAGATGATAGAAACGCTGCTATTCAGGCTTCAGAGTGCGTGTTTCTTTTCTTTTCTTCTCCCTTTTCTTTTTTTTTAATAGCTTTAAAAAGAGCTCTGAACAAAAGTGCCTGCTCCATGATGCAGTGCTGAGCTAAGGCACACAGGGCAGGTATACCTGCCCACATGCCAGCGGGCAAAAATAGGTAGAGTGGGTGAGGTTTCCTGTGATGCTGCGGGGGCTGAGGGAGAAACGCTTCTAGGAGAAGAAGAGATGGCAAGAGAAGGGAAATCAGAGAGAGGCAGCAGCCGAGGTGTACCCCCGACCCTGCACTCGTCCACACGGCTGCCAGGGACCTGCACCCCCCTCTGCAGGATTTCTGTGGCAGGAGGACCCCATAGCCCACATGTGCGTGTTCCTGGCCTGCCCCGTGCCCTACAGCGGGACAGACCTGCTGTCAGCTGGGCTGGAGCCCTGCAGAGAGGCTCCCAGTGCCTCCCTGCCTTGGGACACTGCCCAGCAGATGCCAACCTGAGCTGCCAGCAGGATCCTGCCATGTCATGTCTTCTTCTTCCTGACACAGGTGCTGCCCAAAGATAGCAGGGAGGATGCAATTTTTGGCATCTAGCAGCTGACCAATGGGGATGGAGCTCGTGCTGCAGAGGACAAGGCTCCATCTTCATCGCTGCTTGCTTGAGCTGTGCAACACAATTACCACAAGCCACCCAGGGATGGCAAGTGTTAGTTTAGGACCAGTAAGATCTGGTTTTCGTTCCACAATTCTCCAGCCCCGTAAATCTTACTGGGGGTCCAAGAGATCAGAATGCCAAAGGATAGATTAAGAGTCTGTTTTGCCAGCGTTGTGATCCTGTAAGAAAGGGCTGTCACAGGCAGAAGGAAAGCTGAAAAATAAGATACCTGATGTAGATTACCAGATTCTTTGTGCTAAAAGTTTCATTTGCTCCAGGACAGGTAAGCAAAAGTATTGATTTCCTTTCTTTGGAACAAAACCTGCTATGAAAATTTGATGTCAGCAGTGTAAGGAAGCTTGAAACAGGCAATTTTAAATACTGTCTGCCTTAGGGTTCCTCCCCTCCCTTCTGAAGTGGGAGGGTAGGTATGTGTGTAACATCCTTAGGACAAAAAAAAAAAAAAAAAAAAAAAAAAAATAAAATCAATTTTTGGCACTTTGAGGTTACAATATAAATAGCCGAGACAGGCAAAACACAACAAAAGTTTTTTTTTAAAAAAAAAAAAAAAAAAGCACTGAGAAGCAAAGCTTATATGGGGAGCAGATTTGCAACTCAGTTTGACTGTGCGAAATGCTTTCCCACCTAATCAGCTAACGAGAAAGCATTCCTCTTGAAACACTATGTACTCATTTCCAACAGCCAAATTGCTGAAGACGAATTTCATTTCATTTGGAATTCATTTTAAAGTGAGTATTTTTAAACCTTCTTGCATACCAAGTTTCTGTGAAATGTAAAACGCAACCACAAAAAATACCCCACAAACCACTTTATAACACAAGGGACAAAAATTAAAGGACATGATAATTACCAGAAAAAAAAAAAAATCAAAAACAAAATAGCATGAGATCCCCAAAGAAATCCTCAAGGAGTATCACAATAAGCAGAAGTACCTGATCTTACTCACCCGGTAGAAATCCCTTTGCATGCATCCTGAACAAATGGTCTCAGTGAGTTTTGCTATTGGTTTCAAGGAAGGGGAATTTGGATTTCAAGGCAGGGAAATCTGGCTCTGCAGACGTCAGCTGAGTTATCCATGGGAGTATAGCACTACTGAACAAAAGCCTCCTCCCGAGAAACAGCAATATTCCCCCAAGATGTAACTTCTCCTGAGACAGACCTGCAAATACTTACTTTTCCTCAACAGACAAACCAAAAATGTGTATGCATAACTTCTTTTTTCTTTTATTTTCTTTTTCTTACATTTTTTTTAGTGCACCCCTAGTTCTCCAAATAAGAAAATGAAATAAACCTAGTAAAAGCAGGATCCCAGTTCCTTTGGGCTCAGGCTATTCAAGGATATTCATAAACTAAGGGAGAAGGGCATCTCCAGCTGAAACTGCTGCAGTTCACATCTCACACCTCATAATAGCCACAGTTGTTTGTCTCATGGCCTCAAAAAACACCGCAAGCAACCCCTGAGCCAAGCAAGAATTTAAATATGTCTTTGAGGCCTCTCCCATTTAGAAAATCGCTTATGTCTACAGTTGATACTAAGGGCTGCTTCTGAATATAAATGCTTCCCTGAATCAGGGCTCCACAAGTATCAGAAGCTTAGATCAAGGAGCTGATCTGTCCAAACGAGACATTAGAGGCATGATGAAATGCTGCAGATCTTCCCTTTAATGAAACTTAGTTTATGAAACCCTTTAATAAAGCTGCAGTGAGTATATTTACATTCCCAGCAGAGAAGAGCTCTCTCTTGAAACAGGAAAAAATTACTGCAATTAATAATATCCTGATATTCTTCATAATGCCAGGAGATTGCATGTTTTTGTTGAGCTGTTCATCATTTTGAATATCCATGCATCTCTTTATTCCACATCCACATCCACACCCGCTGGGGCACTTTAAGGACTAAAATTCATTGCTGTATATTAAAAATAGCAAATGAATCTCATGATTTCTGTTGTATCTCCCCTGTTTATTCAGCATACAAAAGACAAAATCAATGGCATCCTGCCTGAGGAATAGGGTTATTTTTATTTTTGCACTTTTTTATACTGCTGCAGATTTTTGGCTTTACTCTTGAAACTGTGATGTGCTGCACCAATATATTTTCTCTCTATAAGTTTTCAGATCATCTGCATTTTGCTGTGCTAATCCCAGATGTTTAAAATCATGCTAAATAGTATTTATATCCCATTCATCTCTTTCTCCAGCATCTCCTGTGTATCTGCGTGTTTCTTTTCCATTGCCAAGAGTCTGCATTGAGATATTCAGAAAGTATTCTCAGGGGCGCAGATCCAAGTAAGCACTTACACCTAACCTTACATATCGCTGAAGGTAAGCTTGGGTGTGAGAGGCTGAGGTGCTTCCTTGAGCTGAGAAAGACAAAGGGCAAAGGAAGGAGGAATGGCCCTCTGGGCTCTACCTTTTGGGGAGGGCTGGGATCCAGTTATGCAGTGTGGCTCTTGCTAGAATTGTACTGCTTTCTGTTTTAGAAAAGC
>JAACYO010012478.1:0-10858 GCA_011074415.1 Stictonetta naevosa | reverse complement strand
GAATAGAAAAAAAGTCTTGCTCCTATTTGTGTCTTTACATCTTGTCTTTCATCTTCAGTTAATAACAGAGGAGGTGCTCTTTTCTTACATACAGTAGGAATGTGTGGATTATAGAAGATGGGTGTTCTAGTCTCAGCTGAAACATATAACATGCAATGTAAATAACTGTAAGGGAGAGTAGAGGAATATAAACTTGGATGTATCGTAGCCTTCCAGAATGTCTACATTTTAGATGCATGCTAGTAAACATGTAATTGATTTGGAATTTAATTTGCAGACACCAGAAACCCTGCCTGGACATAACAAAGCAAAACACCATTACAGAGAGGATTCAGAATGACTTAAAGGTCAGCAAATTGGTCTTGGAGCTTTCTCTTCCTGTTACCAAGCACAGGATGTAGGAACAGGGACATTAATGGCTGTAAAACAGGTAAATATTTCACATTCTTGAATGTATTCTGCTTGCTCTTCAATATTTCTTTGGAATATTAAATATAAAAGCCTTTTGCTCTCACAAACTGTTCCCTACTTCCTCTGCTCCCCACTCCAGAGATTCTGTTGGTATTTCCCCAGAAGATTGCTCTTACTTTTTCTATGACTGTCTCACATGGAGATGCATTCTCAGCTGAAGGGATTTGAGGTTAGAAGAACAATTGCAGTTTTTGGATGGTGAACAGAGATGGAAAGCCATCCATTCTTATTACTGTACTGAATGGGTTGGGGGAGGGGGACGTGGTTACACAACTGGTAATTATATAAAGTAAATTTGAATATCATATTTCAAAACAGGTGACGTATGTCAGGAACACATCATCTGAGCAAGAAGAGGTAGCCGAAGCACTGAGGGAGGAAATATGGATGATGAGTCATCTGAACCATCCTAATATTATTTGCATGTTGGGTGCTACATGTGAGAAGAGCAACTATAACCTCTTTATTGAATGGATGGCTGGTAAACAACTTCATGCCAAATAAAATTAAAGTCTCGGTTGTCTTGGAACTATGTAGTTTCATACTGCAAAATATTCCATGCATTGCTTCAGTTTGGAAATTTATGCTTTTATTGCTGATTTAAAGATTTGTGCTAATTAAAGCATAAAGATTTACTTACAGAACAATTTAAGTGGTCATAGCAATATTCTTACTGGCATCTTTCGTTTGATTTGGAATTATCCATGTGTAATTTGTCATACAATTAATGTAGTTGAAAGCCCTGAACAAAAAATCGATTACATTTTCCTCAATTTCTGGATCTAAAAGAGGAGTTAAACTTTGAGAGACAGATGCTTCAGCTTTCTATATTTCCAACTGTTTCGTTTTCTGTGTAGCTGTGTAATTTTAAATGGTTATTAAAAATAACTTTCCTAGAAAGTTTGCTATGCCTGTCACTTGTTTTTGTCCCAAGCATTTTCTTTAAAATTGTGTGAGGGGACATGCAAAAGCACTTGAGAACTTAAAGGAAGTTTCTAATAATAGGTAGTAAACAGGTGGGGTGGTTTTACCTTGCTGGGCAGTTAAACTCTACCACAACTGCTGTCTCACTCCCCCCCCTCAAAAGAAGAGGGGAAGAAGAAAGTATGATGGAAAGAAAAAAACAATTCACAGGTTAAGATAAGGATAATTTAATTAAAGGGTAAAGGAAGAAAAAAAAAAAAAAAAAAGCAAAGGCCATGCTGAAGAAAAGGGAAAAGAAAAAAAAAATCATTCTATATTTCCCATCAACGAGCGTTGTTAGGCCATGTCCTGAGAAGTAGGGCCTCAATATGCATAGCGGTTGTTTGGAAGGACAGACATTTTCGCAACAAGAGCTCCCCCTCTCCTTCCCCTTTCCCACCTTTTATTGCTGAGTGTGACATCATATGGTATGGAATATCCCTTTGGTTGGTTTAGGTCAGCTGCCCTGGTGATGTCCCCTCCCCACTGGCTTTGGGGGGTTTGGAGAGAGTCTTGATGCTGTGCCAGCACTGCTCAGCAATAGCAAAAACATTGGTGTGATATCAGGGCTGTTCTAGCTACAAGTGCAGAGCACAGCACTATATGGGCTGTTGCAGGGAAAGTTAACTCCATTCCAGCCACACCCAGTACAGCAGGATGCTTCAGAAAAAACATGTTCAAATGCTACATCTGTTAAGTGGTACTTTAGTAGTAATTATTTTTCATTATTGTATACAGCAGGGCCAAGTAAGTTTATATCTTTTATTTTTTTAAGAAGGAGCTTTATTTTCTGAATGGGACTATATGTCATTGCAGTCTGGTTAACAAGACTAGATTTGGTGTTTTCATAGAATCACAGAATGGCTTGGGTTGAAAGGGACCTTAAAGATCATCTAATTCCAACCTGCCTGCCATGAGCAAGGACACTTTCCTCTAGTCCAGGTTGCTCAAAGCCCCATCCAGCCTGGCCTTAAACATTTCCAGGGATGGGGGTTCCACAACTTCTCTGGGCAACTTGTTCCAGTGCCTTACCACCCTCAGAGTAAAGAATCTCCTTCTAATAGCTAATCTAAATTTACCCTCTTTTAGTTTAAAGCCATTACTCCTTGTCCAATACTACACTCCCTGGCAAAGAGTCCCTCTCCAGCTTTCCTGTAGGCCCCCTTTAGGTACTGGAAGGCTGCAATGAGATCTCCCTGGAGCCTTCTCTTCTCCAGGCTGAACAACCCCAACTCTCTCAGCCTGTCTTCGTAGGAGAGATATTCCATCTCTCTGATCACCTCTGTGGCCCTCCTCTGGACTCGTTCCATGTTCTTCTTGTGCTGGGAGCCCCAGATCCAAACACAGTACTTCAGGTGGGGTCTCATGAGAGCAGAGTAGAGAGGGGAGAATCACCTCCCTCAACCTTCTGGCCACGCTTCTTTTGATGCAGCCCAGGATACGTTTGACTTTCTGGGCTGCAAGCGCACATTGCCTGCTCATGTTGAGCTTCTTATCAACCAAGACCCCTTCTCATCAGGGCTGCTCTCAATCCATTCTCTTCCCAGCCTGTATTTGTGCTTGGGATTGCCTCAACCCAGATGCAGGACCTTGCACTTGGCCTTGTTGAACTTCTAATGAGGTTTGCATGGGCCCACCTCTCAAGCCTGTCCAGGACCCTCTGGATGGCATTGCTTCCCTCCAGCATGTCAACCACACCACACAGCTTGGTGCCATCAGCAAACTTGCTGAGGGTGTGCTCAATCTCACTGTCCATGTCGCCAACAAAGATGTTAAATAGTGCCAGTCCCAATACTGGAACACCACTCCTCACTGATTTCCACCTGGACATTGAGCCATTGACCGCAACTCTTTGACTGCAACCATCCAGCCACTTCCTTCCCCACTGAGTGGTCCATCCATCAAATCCATGTCTCTCCAATTTAGAGACAAGGATATCATGGGGGGACAGTATCAAATGCTTTGCACAAGTCCAGGTAGATGATGTCAGTTGCTCTTCCCCTATCTACCAATGCTGTAACCCCGTTGTAGAAGGCCACCAGCTGTCTCAGGCACGATCTGCCCTTAGTGAAGCCATGTTGGCTGTCACCTAGAGAGATCACCTAGTTCCAACCCCCCCCGCCATGGGCAGGGATGCCACCCACTAGATCAGGTTGCCCAGGGCCCCATATAACCTGGCTTTGAACACCTCCAGGGATGGGGCATCCACAGCTTCTCTGGAAAATCTGTTCCAATGTCTTACCACCCTCTGAGTGAAGAATTTCCTCCTAACGTCTAATCTAAATATCCCATCTTTTAGTTTAAAACTGTTTCCCCTTATCCTATCACTACCTGCCCCTGTAAAATGTCAGTCTCCAAATCACACTCTCCAAATTTCCATCAAAGGATGTTTTATACATCCTTATTTCCTTATGAAAGAAGGCATTGCACCTTAACTTACGTTATTTGGCAGAAATCACTTAGCAATACCAGAGTGCTAACAAGCAAAGCCCGAATACGTGTTATTACAATCAATAGTGCAGAAAATATTTTCTTGAAACTAAGGGTGTTTTTTAGAAGTTTTTTTTTTTTTAACTTATCTCAATTTTTTAAGTTTATTTTTAATGAAATAATATTGCTTAGATAATGAAATGTCTTTACATCATTCAAGCACAGGTTATATTACAGTACTTTGAGAAGCACAGTGGAAATTCAAATCCTTGAGGATCTATATGCCAGTATTTGGTATACTAAAGTATTCATACTTTTTTTTTAAGAAAGGATGAAATTATTAGGAAGCATAAAGACCTATGCCATTATAATGTGTACAGTTCCAGGCAGAAAGTAATTAAGTAATCAACTATATTACTTTTTACCTAGGGAATTTTTTAACATATTTTTAGGAGGAGAAATCTAGGTATAAATTAGGAATACCAATACCAAGCTCCAAATTTAGGAGGCAGTGTTGCATTCTACTAATACAAATTGTGTTGATAAATTCCTTTTTTATCTTCTAGGGGGTTCAGTTGCTCATTTATTAAGTAAATATGGAGCCTTCAAAGAATCAGTTATTATTAATTACACAGAACAACTCTTACATGGCCTTTCTTACCTCCATGAGAATCAGATAATCCATAGAGATGTTAAAGGTAAGAATTATTTAGAACATCTTTTAAAAAGTAATATTTGGAAGGCAACATCTATTTTGGCTTGACACCTATTGCTTCTCTTGTATGCCATCTCAAGAGTAGTATCTCTATTGGGTTTATCTGATCATACTTAAGAACCTTTACTGTACAAAAATTAACCAGAACATTCATGGAGTGCTTGGGAATACTTGCTACCTGAGCCAATAGTTTAGAAAAAAAATGGTTTTCTGTATTTGTTCAAATAAAATATAAATTTACAATATAGCTTTAAATATTAGTTAAATTTATGTAAACATTTACTGTGAAGTGATAGTAAAATCTGTGAACAATCCAAAATAAAGAAATCTCAGTCTTATTAAACTTCTGCCTTTAATGTCATTATAACTGTCCATGAACTGGAGAGAGATCCAAATAAGTAGCAATGTAACAATGACAAACACTTGCCTTCTAGTATTTTTTCTTTAAAATAGGAAAACTTTCAATTGCTATGTAATCATCTTCAAGACATCTCAAAGCTACATAAGAATGAGATGTGTAAATTTCACAGGGAGGTGTAGTCATTGAAAATCTTCAGGGTTTCAGTGCACCAATTTCTTTTGTTATTCTAGCTTCAGGCATTGTTCCAGAATCCTATGTTTGCCCTACTTTGAAAGTTTGACTGCTTCTCTAAATCTCTCAGATGGCCTCAAGTTGTGTGCAGTATCACTCAGGCATAACAGAAAAAGTCACATTATTAGACTTGTCTTTAATTTTTAGATTTTCTTGATACTGGGGGTGGGAAACATCAACCTATTTATAGTTTTGAAACAGAGGGAGGAAGATTGTCTGTTCATTTGCCTTTAATAGAAAACCAACTAACGGTATTTTTATTATGCTGTTGACAGGTGCCAATTTGCTAATTGACAGCACAGGTCATAGATTAAGAATTGCTGATTTTGGAGCTGTAGCCAGGTTGGTATCAAAAGGAACTGGTGCTGGGGAGTTTTGCATTTATGGCACCAGAGGTAAGCAAACCAGTTCTAGAAGTTACTTCAAAAAGTTTGTTTGAACTCTGTAAGAATTAATACAGTTAAATAACAGAAAACTGATGTAAATGCTTCTAACATATTTTAAGTGTACTTGTTCTAAAGAATAGAAATTATTCCAACATGGCAATAATTAAATTTCTTTCTTGTTGTCAAAGTTGTTATAAGTAGTTTGTTGCAAAATATAGCATGAGTATTGTTACAAAAGCCCAAATAACCATTTGGTCAAAAGCTTGCAAGATGATTTGATTTGTCCCTTGATCAGGCACTTTGTTTCTACAGCTGTATAATTCTAATAGCATTTGCATCACTGATCACTCTGTTAACCTGAAATGTTAATCAGAATGCGCTTGATTGATTTTTTTCAGTATCTAAATTACTTAGAGTTAGGAGACTTTGAAGTGGATAATCTGAGCTTTGATTTGTCTATCTTTTCAGGTTCTGAGAGGTCAGCAATATGGTAGGAGTTGTGATGTGTGGAGCGTTGGCTGTGTTGTTATAGAAATGGCTTGTGCTAAGCCTCCCTGGAATGCAGAGAAACATTCCAATCATCTTGCTCTGATATTTAAGGTGAGGTACTTTGTTGCTACAAATGACACTGACCAATTTCATATACAAAAGTGTGAATTTTAGAAAAGTATACAAGTAGAAGGGGTTGCTGGGGTTGTTGCAATGGCCCTTCTTTATAATTGAGCTGTTAGTACAAAGGTAATACTGATATCAATATGCTAATCATACTGACTTTGAAAAAAAAAAGCTACCAGAAATAATATGCAGAAAAAGCCCTGTTAGAAGACACATAATGTAACAGTCTAAAAAAAGTTAGGAAGTAGAGATCCAATCTTCTTCCTAGAGTCAAGGATTTGAAGTCTTTTTTACAATGCAGTAAAATATGGGAGCAAAAGAAAAGTGTTTCTAACATAAAACAGAAAAGTGCAAGGAGAGAGGCAGACTGTGAAAACCAAGAGAGCGTATGTTATTGGTGAAAGATGCATAAATGGAACTTAATACCCATTTTATAAAATGGCAGTTAATGTAATACTCAAACTACAGTGTGAAATATGTTAAGGGGATAAAAATACATAGTATAACTCGTCAGCTGAATATAATCAGCTTATTGAAAGGTTTTGGGGTAGAAGAGGGGAATTAAAAGACACTGACTTCTCAGAAAAATAAAATATTTTCCCTTTGTTCAGATTGCTAGTGCAACTACTGCTCCATCGATCCCTTCACATCTGTCTCCTGGTCTGAGAGATGTGACTCTTCAGTGTTTAGAACTTCAACCTCAAGACAGACCCCCATCGAGGGAGCTGCTGAAACACCCAGTCTTCTGTACTATGTGGTAGCTAATTATGTATAAGGCTGATATACTGAATAAGATGCTACTTAATATACAGTATTCACGGCACTGCAGTTAATATCCACTTGCACTGCAGTTAAGCACAGCAACTTCTGTTATTCTGCTGGCCTTAATTACAGGTATATCAAGTACTCAAGGCCAGTGGAGGACCCTACCAAGTATGTGATTTACAAATTGAGATCTTTACCTAACTCAGTATGCAACATTTCACAATTTGTAGAGATTTATAAACTGTGCCTTTTCAAATATCTGGCCCTACGTCAACACAAAAGCATTTTTCTTTAAATCTGCATGATTATTTAGCAGATAGGTAATTTTTATTTTATTTGGAGCACTTTTTTCAGCAATATTAGCAGCTGAGGCACTCAGGATCTATTTTAATATAGTTCACTTTCACTGTTCTATTTCACATCACATAGATGTAAGTAAAGGGTTCTGCAATTGCAGTCAGTTTTCAGCAATGATTAAAAGGAAGTTCTGTATCTGTCCCTTTTGATTATACAAAGTTCTCTGTGTAACAAATCCAAATGTTGATGGATACTTTAAAAAAACATTTTGCCTTCTTTAAAGTAAGAACAGGCAGTTGTGGTTCACTATGCATTTTTTGCTGGCTATGTAATTTCTTTTGTAATTAAAGTTTTGTATTTTCATTGGTTTTTTAACTTTCAGGGAAAGGTGATCTTTTAAAATAGTTTTTAGAAAAAGAAGCAAACTATGTCACTGAGCATCTTACTGACACAAGTTTTAAAAACGGATTTGCTGAAAATCTGGAATAAAATGCCACCTTCAACAAGTCAGTGTTTCAGGGTCTGATAGTATAATTTATTTAAAAATAAAAAAGGGGGGAAAAAGGAAAAAAAATTCTTCTGCATAAGACAACTTAGAATCTGAATCATGCTAAAAGTTGTTGAGCCTTCTTTTCATATAGCAGTTTCTTCTGGCAAATTATGTCAAAAAGTTTCATGTCAAAGTCCCCAAACTCAGTTCCCATTAAAGTATATGGGAGGCTTTGTCCTGTACTTCAGTGGGAGCAGGTGCCAACTATGAGTAAATCTCATTCTTTCTGTAACAAAACTGAGGTCACATTCTCCACTGATACCAAATTTTACCTGCTCTTTTCCTTCTGTCATACATCATCTATTTACTATAGCTGTTAGCAATAATTTAATTTGAAAATATTAAAAAAATATTACCATAAGAAAGGTATTTATTTTAACAAGAAATGAACTTGGACTTGAAAAGCAAGATAAAGTAAAATGTGAAGTAAAGGTTCACCTATAGTGCAAAACTTGTGTTTTCAACAGATGTGTTTTTAAAATAGGTTTTTAAAGTGATTTTAAAGGCATGTTTTTAGGTTCTGATGCATGTAATTCTGAAGGAAAATGCCAGCTTTTCTTTCTCTTTTTTTAAGAGGGCAGAGATCTTTTTAAATCAAATACTGATTGTATTTAATCCATTTGAAAAAATACTGATTGTATTTTAACTATTCAGAAGCCAGTTGAATTGTTGGACTGAAATAGAATTGGCTATTTTCAAAGACTCAGGACAAACTATATAAGCTATAGTAAATTTAAAAATGTACGCTACAAATTGGAAGTAAAACATCTCAATAGGTTTACAGGAATGATAGTGCTCATACTAATAATAATAAAAAAAAAGCATTGTCATTAGTTGTGAATGGGTTTCTTTTTAAAATTTTACTTGCCTTTGTTTTGGAAGATTAGCAGACTTCAAAGAGTTAAAAAGATAATACCTATATGTGAAGTTTGCTAGCTCTGTTTCTCTGTTTTGTACTTGACTTTCTTTTGACCATTTCAGAATTTCTCTTTCTAATAAGATTATTTCCAAGTTTTTCTTATGTGCAAGCTTTAAAGGATGCACTCGTGCCAACTCATGTACTGGAAAATCAGTTGTCAGATTAATATAGGTTCTGGCAGAAATGTAAACTGTATAAACTGATGAACCTCAGCTAATCAGTATTACTTTGTAGATCACCATGCCTACCACATTTCAAACTCAAACTGCCTCTAGATATCCAAATGCATTTTGTTTCCTTGTGTTTCCCTCATATTGCTGGTAATTGTGGTGTTTTTAAAATGCAGGTGTGATGTAATATTATTTTCTTTGGATCAAAGCTGTACTGAAAATTGTATCGTGTAATTATTTTTTCGTGTTCTTAATGTTATTTGGTACTTCAGTTGTAAATAACCTCTACTGTTGTTTATTCCAGTTTGTACTACCTCAGGTGTCCTATAGAGTTTCTTCTACCAAAGTTCACATTCACAATGAAATTATATTTGCTATGTGACTAATTCCTAAGACTTTCAGGGCTTAAGGGCTAACTTCCATTAGCACCTTACTGTACAAGAAAATTTACATAAATATCTGGGTTAAGAAATTTGGCTTAATTGTATCCTTTGTTATTTTAAATATATCAAAATATTTTAATTAAAAGTTTTTACCCCATTGAACCAATTTTATATAGTATGATTTGTACCTATTTTGGTGTTTTTGTCTTTATAGTAAATAAAAGGTTTTGAACAAATGTTGTCCTTTGTTTATTGTAATGTAAACACATTAAATTTACCAATGTGAATAAAATATTTCTGATACACTTCACTGTTTATAAACACATTTCAAATGCAACACTCGATATAGTAAGACTTATGTGTCATTTAATAGTAGAAACTACGAATTAGTATTGGCTGTCGTGTGTACCTTAGTAATATCAATGAAGAATGCTGAGATAAAGGGCACCAACAAACTAAATATTTGTAGTTAGTAATAAAGGTAAGAACTGCTCTTATGACAATTTTGAATCTATGAACCTCACCTTGCATATGCCCTTAGATCAAACATTAAATGTCTAAATTTTGCATTACTACAGAAATGTAATTATTAATTGCCAAGTCAGGTGAGTTGATTTGGTTAGATCAGTTCTGAAGCCATTGAGGTAATTTACGGTTTTCAGTGAAGTGGTTCTGCTGCTTCTGATTTTAAGTAGCAAACATAAACCTTTCCCTTTTTTAGGCAGTTTGAATATGTATTGCAAAGCTATGGCTTGTTTCAGTTGTTTGTTTTTCTCTTGTTTTTTGGATATTTTAAAAATTGATTAATTTTTGGAAATCAGCAGCAGGCAGTAAATGTCAAGACACCTACTTAAGGAAATGTCTTCATTTGCAAAAGGCATATTCAGGTCTTCCACAGTCAAATAGTAAGTTATGCTCATTTTGATTTCTTTGGTGGGAATAACATTAAATTTGGTGTTCTACATGATGGTCATAGGTTTGACGGTGTTTTGGCTTTGGAAGTTCTCATTGAAAATTAACAATTTTAAAAATTAATGGTGGAATGTCAGGACAATCATGTATCTTTTCTTTGTTATTAGAGTGGCTGTTCTGCCCTTACCATGCCTACCTTCCAAGACAGTGTATATTCTCTTATTAACTTTTCTCTCATTGCTTAACGTTACTTGCTGAGCTGAATAATGAATATGACAGTCTTTCTTCTAAGAGCCATGATATACTGTGGCAAAGGTGTATGTTATTTTCTCATTAAGGCACACGTTTAAACTCAAAATTTCAGTGGTGAATTGAGATCTTTTTTTCAATGTCATTACCAAGAAAGTCTAGAAGATGGCAGGAAAACACTATGACCCAGACAAAGACTGAGGCTTAATCAGGGAAATAAAGGGAAACAACACAGTATGTCACAAAGCTATTTCAGTTGGCAGTATATCGCAGAATCACAGAACTGTAGGGGTTGGAAGGGACCTCGAAAAATCATCGGGTCCAACCCCCCTGCAAAGCAGGTTCCTCAGAGCAGGCTGCCCAGGTAGGCGTCCAGACGGCCTTGAATATCTCTAGAGAAGGAGACTCCACAACCTCCCTGGGCAGCCTGTTCCAGTGCTC
>JAACYO010012470.1:0-12683 GCA_011074415.1 Stictonetta naevosa | reverse complement strand
CTCCTCTCCTCTCCTCCCCTCCTTCTGGACAAAAAGAAGGAGAGGTAAAAGCACTTTTCCTCTGGCTTACCTGTTTCAGTACATTCATCTGGGGCAGGGTTGCAAAGAAAACCTGCTCCATCCTTATAAGCATATATAAATGTGACAGAGTTAAAGGTCTCCCCTCCTCAGGATGAAGTGCTTTGAATGTCTGGCAAAATGGGGCTGCAAAAAATTCATTCCAGCGTTGTCTCCAGGCAATTCACCTTTGGCCCAGTGATGATACGAGTCTTTCTGCTGATGGGGAAGGTATAATCAGTCAGGCCACGCAGTCTTCGGGAGGCAGGGGCCTATTTGTTAGCAGAAGGAAGCAGGTGTAGCATCTCATGCTGGATTAGCTCATCCCAGCACGAGAATTACCTTACAGGAGCCCCTCCAGGCTGCGTGTGGCACAGACAAGGTGGGTGCTTGTTCTGCACATGGTCCCCGCGTGCAGGTGAACAGGATTATTTTACGAACCCAAACATGGGAACATGAATCAAGGGGGGTGCATTCTTCTCTCCGTACCAGCAGGAGCACCGCCTGTCAACAGAACGGCTGCGGGGACGCCCCTCTGTGTTGCTCTCCTGCACCCACAGGCATCTGGCCGTGCACCATGCTCCTCGCCCATTGTGGTGGGTTCTCTCTGGTGCCTCCAAACTTTAACAGGCCTTCAAACAAAAACTGCATGCATCTAGAGGCCGGTGCTCAGGGCGCCCACCACTTTGCCCCATTAACCACTTAGTCATGGACATGTCATTGTGAAAACAGCAACAACAACAACAACAACAACAAAAAATCACTGCAGAGCACCAAACTCCTCCATCTGCCCGACACGAGGCTGAGCAAACACCCCAGCCTGCCAGCATTGCCCCCGAATGCCCACACCTGCCAGGAGGTCACTGTGAGTGTACAGGTTTGCCATCAGGCCAGCAAGGACAGTGCAGAAATATTCTGCAGCCACTGATCCCTGCACACCGTCAGCAGACGGGTGGTGAGGTCTTAGGACTGCAGCTGTGTAGGAAAGCATGCGAGACAAATTTCCCTTCAGAGCGGTTGCTGGCTTCCAGCATCCTGGTGATAGCATGGGACGGCTGTGTTTCAGCAAGGCAGCCTGGTGCTGCAGCTTGACATGGCTGTCAGTGTAGGCAGCAAAATAGAGGACACCATGCATTTTGAAATTAGAAAACAGTGTGGGATGTGGTGGTGGATTTTTTTTTCCCCTGTCTAGACAGGCAGGCCTGTTTCAGAGAACACTGCTGTTTCCCAGCAGTCTCTGGAAAGACCCTGCTCCATGGTACTCAAAGTGGTGGCATGAGGCTGGGAAGAATTTTGGTTTTCCTTCCAGAAAATCACTGGAGCAGTTTCACCATGCAGATTCTGAAATCAGTGGCACAGAATTACACGTAATGGCTCTTTGCAGAAAGTAGTCCTCAGCTCTCAAAGTCAATACCCACCAGGGTTCAGATGTAGTAACTTTTATGGAGCATTGCATACCAGAGGAGGCTTTTTTAATCTGCTGCCTTTGTTGTGTTGAACACAATAGCCCATTGTATTTAAGATTTCATTATAACTGTTATTTTACAGCTGGCTCCACAAACTATCTATGAGCATCTCTTCAGAGCTTTTATAATTCAAATAAGCCAATACTCTATAATTTACCTGCTTTTTCAGAGCTTCTGCAACTCGTATTGAACCCAATATACAAAAGTGTCCAAGTGATATAAAGAAGGTGAATTTCATTATTTGCCTGGGTGCAGTCTGGAAGTTCCCTCTGATCAAGGCTGTGCTGGATAGATGCTTGCAGTGGGGGCTGCCTGCCGATAGCAGCACCGAAGCCGTGCATCCAGAGCACCGGTACTGAAGTAGCTGTCACCAGCATGAGGAGGCCAAACCCCACTCCAAGAGAGCTGCAGAAGCACATCCCCGCTTGGAAGGATATTTATTCACATGCCTACACACCAAACACAGGTGTGAAGCGGGAGCCAGCAAAGGAAGGGAAACAAAAAGGCAGAGCGAAATGCGTGTGTACCTGGAGCATCTGCCTGGAGCTCATCGCCGCAAAGGCAGGAGAAAAACACCGCGTGCCAGAGGCAGATTAAGGAAATACACTTGGACATGAATAATTTGGCAGCCAATAATGAAATGCACTTTAATCTTTAGCAATAACTGAAGAACTTGGACTAAATCCTTAACAAACTTGTTATGAAATGCTATCATCCAGTTTAGAAAACATATATTCGTCTTTTTATTGGTGTAGGCTTGTGGATATCCTGGCAAATGCAAGCAAACTGATGCAAAAGCCTAACTGACAGCAGGTGGAATCTAATCTCTCAGCCTTCCTGTGCTGCCAAATAGGGTCATATCATCGCTGCTTCCGAACCTGAGCTGATTTGTCACACAACACATGGCCTATTACCTCATTATCTCACAAGTCTCATTGGCAGAATTTCTACCCTAAAGATATCTTCTCTCATTTCCGAGATTTGTAATATTGCAAGTGAAACTTCGGAGATCTCTGGTGGGAATAGTCTCTTTTTGAAGAATGTTTATCATCGGCTGTCAGAGAGGCAGTCTACTGTGTGCATACATACACACACAGGGCTGTCATTGCTTCCCCAGCTCTCATTTGCCTATTTAAAAATCATTAAAACCCACAACTGCTGTACTGAAATCACTGATTACATGAAACTGCTTCCGACCCACTCCCCAGGTTTTGGCAAAACATCCTGTCCCACACATGTCCCTTTAGTCACTGTAGCATCTTGTTCCTTTTCTCCCTCCTTCCTCCCTATTTTAAAAGTAAATTTCACTCTCTTTGCAGCCTGCTATGCCTGGTTGGACCTCCGTGAAATCAAAACATGCTCTAACATGAGCTTTTATTCTCATGTAAATTTAAATGTGGATGGTGGGTAGGAGTTTTAGCCTGCTGTGGGTCTAACACGTATGGTTCCTGGCTTGACTTTGCCTCTCCTTGAGGCAGTGACTGTGTGTGATGCTGCCTGGGGATGCCTGGTTTCTGCAGCCAGAGCTGGAAAAATGCAAGGCTGAGCCGACCTTCCTAGCTATTCTGTGGCTGTTTCCCCTAAAAATAGCATGGCAACACGGCCTGTTGTACAGCACTGGCACATCATGGAGGGGAACATCACCACTTCCCAGAAGAAGCTGAAAACTTGCCAGAGACACGGTACGCACTGGAGTAACAGCATTGTAAAGGTAGAGGAGTGCAGCTGAATGAGGCACTAGAGAATTTGTGTTTCTGCTCACACTTACAGGACACAGGGACCAAACCAACGACATCTCTGCATAGATTCAGGACCACTTTGACCCCAGATCTAAAATTTCCCTGGAAGTTCAGACAAGGTTTTTCCATCTCTTCAGCTAAGTGTAGCTGAGATTGGGGTGGCTTTCCCCCTTTTCGTGTGCTTGTGGCTATAGAAACAGACCTAGCAAAGTCTACCAGTTGTTACAGCAGTCGAGGTTATCCCCACTCAGCCCTACAGTCCTGTTTCATCAAGCAGCCTTACAATAACACTGTGACATTTTACTTTGGTATAAACATCAGAACTGATTTTAGAGGCCAGCCATCTGATTCAGCAGATATTAAATGAAAAACAGGGTTACCAGCAATGTGAGTGGCCAAAGGAAGATCATGCCAGACAAACTGAGAGATCTTTTGGAAAAGACAGGTGACTCACTTGGACAAAATAAATGAGATAGATCACAGCTAATTAGGCTTTGATAAAGTACCTGATAGCAAAGAATCTTTGTTGAAGCTGGAGGGGTGGGCTGGTGTAAGAAACACTACTCTCTGTCAAATTCAGAGACTAAAATGCCTTCAATTGAATAATTGGTTCAGAGGGGAGTTATGACTGAAGTTTCTCAATATTCCTTCTTAGGACGAATCTTGCTTCAAAATCCCATCACATTCTGGATGAAAAACAGGATGAGGTGATAACAGATGCTGTGGTGCCATTCTCAATGCACTGGAAGAATAAAAGACAACACTAAAAGCCTTGCATGAACTTGCAGACAACAGTGAGAAGAATGGAATTAAATATGGTAGCAGAAAAAGATGTGAGGTCACAGAGCTAGGTATTTTCACCACATCCCAAAAGAGTGCATTTGTGGAAAAATTTTGCCCACTTTTCAAGGTGTGTTAATACTAAACAAAGATCCTTTGTGTAGTATATTAGTTGAACTTGGACAAAATATTGGTGAGCTCCAGCGGTCAGGGATTGATTACATTGCATTAATAAGTGGCACCAATTGTGCCCTGGAGTATAATATGGCAGAGATTGGGGCAAAACCAAGATTTGGCTTCAGCTATCCTCGTTCTCTTTGCAACTCGCCGCAATCTGCAGTGCATTTTCAAAATTCAGAAAGTGTCATTCCAGCAGCAATGGATAAAGGTTCTTTATACTCTTTCTCTCATTCTACTGGGTTCCCACATTAGCACAAGCTGGAATTTGGCACAGAGGGGCTGCTTTTTGCAGAGATGCTTACATCTATTTTAGGAACATCTGCTGCAATAAAAAAAGTGTGGCACATATTCCATAACTTGCCACATAATCCTCATGTGGCAAATAACTGAATATAACATAAATCTGACAAAACTAATAAACTACAGCAATGCCAGGAATAATAATCAATAATGTAACTCTGCTTTTAAGGGATGAAACATGAAGGTCACATTGTGGCTAATTGCAAACATTGCAACCCAAAACATCACAGCTCATTGTGAGACTATAATTTTAACTTCATGCTCAGTCAGATCACATCAATGGTATGAGGCTCAGTGACCTTATGTTAGTTGGCCAAGATCTCAAACAATAGGCCAATGTAGCCATTATAATACCTTCTAGTGCAGTGGCTATTAAGGCCTTTTTTCCTAAGGAGTCATCAGACAATAATTGCTAATTGAAACTACATCATGAGGAAGTGAGTTCTGTTATCTGACAACAAATGCAAATATTTGACTTAAACACATTAAAGGCAATTTAATAATTAGGGATGTATCTGTGATTACATACATTAGAGAATGCTTTAAGATCTGTCTGTGAAGAAAATTCAGACAGCAGGAACTAATAGTCCAGGATAAAATAATACATTTTCATGTCTCACATCCTCTTGTCCTATCTTAAAATCTTGGGGAGGCAGTTCAGCAATCAGAAAATGTTCACAGGATCTGTATGCACTCAATATAATAAATATTAGATGAACAATGCACCTATGCTTCTGTCTTTCACCCCTGTGACCTCTCTGACCTGCTAGAAAAAATAAAGTCAAGTCATATTTTCCTTCTATTTTTACAGAATGTGCTCTGTACAGTATGGGCATAAGGGTTAGCATATATCTAATAGATAGCTGAATGTGTCAGATAGATGAATCAGCCTTCTGTGACCTGATGCTATACTGAATTATTAGATTATATGATATAAAATGTTCAGACATCCAAGGAGTTTTTGACTATTCCATAGTAGCAGCAAAGAATGAGAGAAGTCTTTTGTCATTACTACCATCTGCAAAAACCTGGGAATGGTACAGTACACTTATTATTTTGTTGCATTCTACCTAGAGAATAGGAAGCATTAGCTATGCAGTGCATGTTTTTTAAGTTTCCTACAAAATAACTGCACATATTGCCGGTGATGCCAGAAACACAATGATTAATTTTTATTCATAATGTTTCTATTCCGCTATCCATTCAGAAGTCACAAAGACAGTTCAGTCAGTTTTCAGCTAATAAAAGGTTGGTCATTTAATATTACATTGATTGTGTACCATTACATATCTTAAAGGTGATGCTTTCAGTGTGTTTTTTGCAAGAATACGTGACCTGATGATGATGGCCAGTTCTCAGGGTATGCTGAATTTCTTTGCACCATCAGCTTTATATCTTGCAGAAAAACTTCAGGGTGGTGTGTGAGGGTCCACAGACCTGCTTGTAGAGCAGATAAATGTCTCCCCATTCTCCTTAGCTGTAAGAAAGAGTTAGTCAGAGGGAAGAAGCAGCTGCCTGGATGTCTGAATCTCAAGGAAGAACAAAGGCGAAAAAATGAACCAGGCAACTCACTTCTGTGTGCATGGGTGTGCTGCAGCTTCCTCTGCTCTGCCAGGCCTGGATCCTGCTCAGTCCTGAACAGTTTGCTCCTGTTCCAGCAAAATCTTCACATGTGCCCAGCTGTCAGCAAGGGAAAAGCCTGGTAAGCTCAATGGGTGGGAAGCATTTACATATCAAAATATACACCTTAAGGATGAAAGCTCTCTTATATCAAGTTTGTAAAATAAATAATAGTATAAATGGGACAACTGGACACATGCCTTAACCTCCTCAAGTGAAAAATAAGGAATATCTTTATCAGTGTGTATGAAATCCCTGACAAAATGCTCCCCCAGGCAATACAGCAAGTCCAGAGGGCTCTTACATGCCATTGTGGGGATCTACCTTTGAACTCTCAAATAGTCAGGGTAATGGGGGGTAGAAGTGCATTTCACTTGGTGATGCTGAATGTGAAATGCACTCTCATAAGTCATGCAAGCTCAGTCTGGGGATCTAACCTGTTATGGAAGAAGAATTATCCAAATGATTAATAACAAAAAAAATAAAATTAAATAAAATTAAAAAATCCCAATAGATACAGGTCTTCACTTCTCTGTCATAGTGTCCAAACAAGTTCAAAAAAAAATTTAAAGCCCATTTCAGATGGTGTAAAAGAATGTAGCTGGTAGGTGGGGATGAAGATGAAATGGAAATATTTAACATTCATTCCCAATAGAAGTTTTCTGTGAAGTGCAGGAAATCCTCAAACTTATTTAAAAAAAATAAAAAAAATTAAAAAATTAAAAAATAAAAACAGAGAGAGAGAGAGAGAATGCAGAATCCAGACTTTCAAAATCTGCTTTAAAATTTTTCTTTCTTTCTTTTTTCTTTTTCTTTTCCTAATAATTTTAGAATTGATTAGTCTTATTGTTCTTTCCCGCCAGTCCTGCTCTTCATTTCTATTGTGGAAGAGATCTTTGTGTGACGCAGGTAGTGCCCTGAGTGTTTGATCTTTGACCTCCACTCGGAGACTGTTTTATGTAGAAAAGCCCCGTGATTATTGCCATTACTTTCTTTAACCTACTTTTTCACCTTGAAGTGTAAAGGGTCACAGCTAGGGCCTGGCTCTTATTACAGTCTTTAGATGAAGCATATACTGTGAAAAGAACTCTGTTTTTATTTCTTAGGAATTATGGCTTTCATTCCTTTGAATTCCACAAAGATAATTACTGTTTTGGCCACCTTTTTGTCTGATATTTGATGCTGCTGAGTGGAATAAATTACCTATCTAACAAGGAGGGTTAATTGGTAGTTGCAAGCCAATGTGCATGCTCTCTACTAACTCCCTTATTATTTTTCTTAAACCTCCATGTGAACTATCGCCCTGTAAAACGCCTTGTTGTTTTAACCCTTCCCCTTGTCACAGCAGCTGCAGATGACTGTTTAATTTTGATTATCCTAAACTGGACCAGGGCTTAAAATATTTATGTGCCCATGACTACAGGATTTGCAGTCATCTGAGTCTATCATAATGTATATCAGTGGAGAGAGTGAGACTTGAGAGAACTAAATATTTCCTTTGTTGTTTGTTTTTTCTTTTCTTTTTTTTTCTCATTATGGTCATTGGAGTAGGCTTGCCACCTTATACCAGTCCCTCCCTGCCAAAACCATACCAAATGGAGCAAAATCCCCTGTTTGACCCCCACATCAGACCATGTCAGAATAAGTCCCGTGTTTGTGGTCTAATCGAGGTAACCCCAGATGCCATCAGTGCCCGGAGCCTTGGCCATGCATGTCTGGAGAACCTGTGTCTGTACCCGGTTAGTTGGATCCAGTCCCAGGCAGCTTGCCAGATCTCCAACTGAGCACTGAAGTTTCCATAAAGTAGCTACACCATCATGACTGCTTCCTACAGGCCTGTTTCAGGAATTTCCTTTGAAACCGATATGCCACTTTTTTATTATTATTATTGTTATTATTTAATAAGTGGAACTAAAAGTGCTTCACGGAGGTAAGACACTAGTGCCAACTTTTGCAGATAATTGTTTAGCATGAATGAAAGCTTTCTGGGAATGCAACTCCAGAGAAAATTACCCAAAGTGGCATGGTAAATGCCATGAAGCGTCAGATGCATGTAGCAGAAAATGCTGTGGGGGCATAGGCTGCTGCCCAAGTCAGTGGTGTCATTATCTAATATTTCCATGTTTCAGCAAGTGCTTGGCATGGGAAGGGTGGATGGTCCACGGCGGCTTCACATTGCACGAAATGAAAAATGCCCCACACTTGGGTGTTCTAATAACCATGATATTATTATAACAATTACGCCATTTAATATATGGGATTAGTCCCTCTGATAGCGCCATTAGCCATCACTATACCCTATAATAGGTGGCTTCATCTTTGTTATGACATGATCTTTCCTACTGTTTATTGACTTTTCAATACAAGGGGGAGGGAACATTCCCAGCCCCCCAAACCTTTAAGAAGCTACTGTAAAGCTGCGGTTTTATTCTCAGCTGGAATGTTTAGAAACCCTCAGAGCTAAATACCTCGGTGTACTGCTTAAACACCAACAACAGCCTTATGGGGCCTTGCCCGACTTTAAACACATCTTTTTTTGTTGAGAATATTGCATTCTGCCGCAATTCTGTAGGCTAACCCTGGGCTCGCATTAAATATACCAGCCTCATTGAAGCTTACTGAATTGAACTGAGTTGCTTTTTGTTTTATTCTCTCTTTACTTCACCCCCGACTGAGACTGGACAGCCTTTCTTCTAGTGGAGCATGCTTTAAAGTGTCCCACAGAAGAGAAGGGGGTGGAGAGGCTGGGGGAGGGGGCCGGCTGGTCTGTGGGGAAACCAAAAGGTGCAGCTTAGGCCCATAATTAGTCTTGATCCTTAGAGTCTAAAATATTTTAACGCCAGGTTTCTGATTGCAGCGCTGCAAAGTGGATTTGGGAATGCAGAAAAGTAATTAGGTCTGTGCATTGAAGTGTGGAGAGCATTTAAAAGTGAATGGGTGGTTACTACATTCTTGGCAGGCTGTTTTTTATCTTTTCATGCTCCGCTGTTGTTAGAGATGATGGGTTTATTGCAGTTTTAGCACTTTGGAGGTGGCTGTGTTTTTCTTAACCAAGCCTTTCACTTTCTGTCTCTTAGAGGAATACTTGTGGCAGAAGGAAGAGTGAAGAAAATGTGAAATCATAAAAATAACGTCAGCCTGAACTCCCCCAAAATATTGTTCACAGGAGCAGAACCAGCAAGAACAAACCACAGCCCTGCAACAGGCCACTTGCAAAGAATCCGGGTTTAATTAATGACTCATCCTGTATAGAACCAGCTGGAGACAATGGTCACCCCAAGGAGAAGAAAAACATTTGATTCTCTGGCAGGGTATGTGCACATCGTCATCTGTACAAACCACCAGACAGAAAGGGCTGCATATAACTCCTGACAGGTCTCCTAATGTAGATGAAACGAGCATGCAAACCCTCTGATGGCATCTAGGAATTAAGAGCTATGCGGCCAGACACCCACTGCAATTAATTGTAACTTATTATTAATTACTCATATGTGTGTGTGTGTGCGTGTGTGTGTAATGAGGATATATACATATATATATATTTATACTGGTCCAACTCTTGAATTTGCCATTCTAAAGCTCGTTGGTTGCTGATCTGAAATCATGAAAACTTTACATTAGAAAAAAAATAACAAATAAATAAATAAACTAAAAATGAGAGAGGAACCTGTGTATTTCAGAGCACTTGTGAAGCGGATGTAACCTCTCTCATTCTCGGTGCTGTAACTGCAGACTGCTGCATTAAAAATCTGTGACAGAAATATGAGAAAATACTAGGCTATGGGAAAATGCAGGAAAGGTAGATATTAGCTCAAAAATGGTGCTTAAAATATTGGGAAGGATCTACTGAGTTATAAGGAAAAGAGTAAATGGAAAGCGTACAAAAGATATTTGATAAACAGAGAACCTTGGTGCAACATAATTGTGGTTTTCATCCGATTATTTCTTTTAACTAATTCAGTTCTCTTTGTCAGATACTCCACTGTTTTTTGAAAGATACTTTGGGCTAGTTTATTTTTTTAATCAATTTTTAACTGATCTACTCTTTTTGTTCTATTCAGGTCACCTGAAAAAATTCATTTAATCTCTGGATTCACTAGATATTTGTTCACACAAAATCTTTGCATCATACCTGGATAAACACTTAGAGGTGATCTAGCATATTTCTTCCTCTGTTTAGTCTGAGGCTTGAGAAGTGTTTTATTTCAGTTGGTCTTTACTGGTAACCAGCATTTGTTTCAGAGGCCTCTTCTCTATGTGAACACAAGGTAGAAAGGGTTAAGCTCCTGCACAATGTTCCTGCAACCTCTTAAGTCTGTGGCAGGAGGAAAAATGATGCTCTCTTAAACATGCCCTAAGCAGATGTCAGCAACTAAGGAAAACAAGAGCTCCATGTGATTTTGGTTTTGCACATGTCCATTGGTAGGTTTTATTTTTATACAACCAATGTCAATTTCAGAAAATTTGAGATCTGTCTCCTACCTCTGGGATCCAAACTATCAATATCAAGGATCTTCCTGTGTTCTGGGGTATGGAATGAGCAGGGGTAAGATTTCAGCCCATTCAGAATTAATGTCACTGCTCAGGGGACCTCAGTCAGTGCAGCTTCAAGACCCCAGTAAGACACAGGATGAACATTTGCTGAATAACACTGGAAGAAAATTTTCTGTTTCCTTGGAAATTCATGCTTCTGAAGCTTTTCTGTGCTTCTTGCTACTGATTGCAGTGTCATGCCTGAATATAACTTGTGTGGCAAATGCTGAGAAATACTGAGCCCTAAAGAACATATTCCGGGACCAAAGTTTCAGCACTGGTGAAAAAACAGTGACACAACACTTGCACCTCTGAAGTACCAGGTCTCTATCTGAAATACTGTGGCTGAGGAGATCAAAGAGGAATGTAGAAATGGCAGGATGGTGTGGAAAGACCTACCAGCATTCACCCAATTGTTGGGCAGTGAGTAAACCCCAAATAACGTCTGCCGGGCAAAGGCTGAGTTCAGGGAGAGTCCTCTGAACCTGTGCTCTGGCAAGAGGTACCAACAACCCCTCAATCTCCTGGCTGCTTTTTGAAGCTCCATTTTCCATTCATTGGACATGTTTTAACCCTGTCTTCACAGCAAAGGGGTGTCTGAGTCTGCTAAACCCCTCCCCAGGTAATACAAGCATTTTGGGCCAGTGAGCATATGGCAGTGCAGAAGGAAGAGCAGAACAGGGTCAGCAGCAGACCAAGTGCCCTCAGACAAAATTACCCTGGATTTAATTCTAATTATTCTTAACTAGTCAGAGTTTACTTGCCTACAGCACATTTTTACCTCAGTATTTCCCATCATATTTATAAATGAACCAATGTTTCAAGAACCACCGTGGGAAAATAATTTTTATTGATCTCTGAACTTCATCTTCATGCAAATGATCATGTACAGAAAATGATGAAATTCAGAGCTGGCTGAGTACTTGGGTCTAAAAACAGCAGCAGCAGCAGCAGTAGTAGCAGCAGCAATAATAACAGCAGAACAACAAAACTTGCCAGTTCTGCATTGTTTTTCCTGTACAGGCCTCAGAGCACTTGAGGTAATACAAGATTATTTTATCTGTGAAAATGTCATCAATGCAGTGCTCTCACCTGATTTGCTCATGAAGAATTCAGTACAAATGACTACCCCAATATTATCACTTCCCTGAGCTGTAGGAGTGGAGGCAAGCTCTCTGACAGAGTCATGTTTGGAGAGTGTGGATGAACATCATAGGATGTTTTGCATTGGAAGGGACCTTACAGTTTACCTAGTTCCAACTCCCCTTCCATGGGCAGGGACACCTCCCACCAGACCAGGTTGCCCCATCCAAGCTGAGCATTCCCTGTTAAGCATGGAAAGAGAAAAAAACACGAGTCTGCAAGCAGACTGGAGATACGTGCCCATTAAAGGGAAAGACCCAGGAGCAAAGAAACTGAAAAAGACAACAGTTATGGAGGGGAAAATGACCATTTATTTCTTACACCAATCAGTGTGATGTAGCAAGTGTGAAAACTGGCTTGATACTCTCCAAATAGCCCATCTGTAAAACCTAAGATCACATAAGCCTTTCCATCCCATGACAGCTCACACCTCCAGAGGCCACAAAAGCCTAGCAAAAATGGGTGAGAAGGAGGTTAGATATTTAGTAAAGCCAAAAGCCAGTTCTTTTTTGACTGACTGATAATCTATTGTAACCGATGTTGAATTTGGTCCAAGTAAAAGAAAAAAGGAAATAAGAGAGACAGCTTGCAAAAATAGCAGGCTCTAAATAAATAAATAAATAGATAGATAGATAGATAGATAGATAGATAGATAGATAGATAGATAAATGAAGACAAAATGCCAAAGAAATAGCATTCATTTAGAGGATATTTGAAAAGGGTATGCCTTCCACCACACTGGAAGTCTTCATTGGTGCTTTGTTCTGTTGGCAAGTAGCACTTGGGATGAACGTGCACACATCTAACATGATAATGTTCTGGAGGGTTCTCACGCAGGCCTCTTCCATTTCCATGCAGTAATAAA